>JARJDQ010028371.1:0-10930 GCA_030264215.1 Geostiba sp. GC000077
GAAATGGGAAATGCAAATATCCGACATACATTAAATATAAGTTTTGTGCATGTGGTGGCATGGCAGTATGGAAAAAGATCAAAAACGCGGACACGCCACCACTGAGATCTATATTGAAAATCTTAATGCTGCCCTTATACGACGATATTAATATTACATACAAATACACAGTATACAGCAAGTACTTGGCGCGTTGTGTTTCTTTCATTGCATTTGCAGCGTGCGCTCGCTCAATTTCGCCCCGGACGCGCGTCTTCGGCGCCGATTTTATTTATTTATTATTGTTTATTTGCTAATAGAAACGTCGGCTGTTTCGGGCGAAGCGCGCACGTTTTAAGATAAAGCATCGGGTTCATCAGAATTGACAATGCTGCGCGAGAAGCCATAAGTTAATGCGCGACAACGCGCAGCTTCTTCTTCTAGCCCTGGACCTCGGCCCCTCGGGCCCTCGGCTATTATTTACTCCGCGATGCGTCGACTTGCAAACATCATGTATGTTAGTACGCATTGAACTGCCAGGCAGATTTTCTGATCTACAGACTGACTACTGACGTCGCCAACACCCAACACACACACACACACACAGGCGTGCGCGTACGCTGGCGGCTGGTTTACAATCGCGCGGAAATGGCGGGAGTGTCGGGACCGCGGTCGTGGTCATCGACAACCGGGCACAATGGTAAATATCTCATCATTTTTTCGTGCTGCCACGCCACGCCGTGCACTTATCTATCCCCCTTGGTCTCTTGTTCGCTGCTTCGCGCCTCGCGCACATGGCCGATTTTTGCAATGCGTCGTTCGCACATGTCGCGCGATTGAATTGTTCGAATGCATCATGCGTAATGATGCTGGGCTGCTGCGTATTACCGGCCGCAGCTCGCGCTATTGATCATTCCGCGCCGTGCTACAGCCGGAATATTGTGCTGTCCCCCGTCCTGGAAGCAGGACCTTCAGCGTGTGTGGTGTGGTATTGCAATAATTGACTTATTCATAGGCCCATAGCCATAAGTTGGTGAAATACGAGCGCTTGAGTATCGTATTTATTAGATTCACAATGGGACGATAGAATGCCGCGTGATCCGCGTGTTTGCGTTGCACATTCTCCGTACGCAGTTGCATTAGATGCTCTTCGCAGGCTGGCGGGTACCGCATAGATAAAAACCCCGTTTATCGGACGGGAATAATCTGCGCAGCGATGGCTATCGCGTCGGGCGCATGCGTGTTGCCTGTTGCGCCTCTGCGAAGAGCTTCGCGGGCTCTATTGTTTCAAAATTCCAACTCTTCGTGCTGATTAGGTCCTTCGATTCGAGATAATCTTTTGTCACTTGTTTAGTCTAAGAAAAATGATAAATTTACGTGGGTTTCGATAAAATCCAATATTTGGCTAATTGTGTCAAAATCTTTGAAATACTAATTCCTCTGAAAGTTCTATAGATGTCCTTGAAATAAGTACATTTAGCGAAAAAGGTAGGTGTAGGTAAATTGTTCTTCATGGCCGAAATTCAGCGCGGTAAAATTTCATTGTGAACTTTGTTTCCAATTATTCTTTTGTCTTAATTTAAGGTGTAATTGAAAGATTATTTAATTTGTCAACAATTGCAATTAAAATTTTTGATCCATTGGCAAAATCGTTGGAGGAATTGAATGTTAAAATAACAATTTTCCAAATCTAAATTTTTAAGCTCATGATTGATATATACTTTATAATTTAATTTTTCCTATGATATTGCCGCAGTAGATCAAAAATATAAAATGGAATATACAGGGTGTTCACAAAGTAATAGATCAAATTTACATAGCGCTATTATAGGGAAAATCTGAAACGAAAACTTTAATTAAAAAATGTTCTGGGAGTCATCGTTTGGCCGTGAGAAACGAAGTTTGGCAATACCGCATTACAAATTCCGATATTATAGAACCATAGACATATTATACCTATACTTAACAGTATATTAACTACTATTGGCTCAAAATGCCTGGCGATTTTACGGATTTCATAGTACGCCATTACTACGCATGTGCAGCACAAATTATATCGTTACCATGGATTCCATATTTTTATCGTGAGTCCAGCGAGTCGTTTATTGTTCCAAAACATTTAATTGTTGCAAAAACGCAAACTCGATAATAAGTAAATTTTTAAATAATTCATTTAAAACGTTTCATAAATATATGAAAATGTTTTCTTGATAATTTTACGGCACAAAATATTGCCTTTTGCAATTAGTTGGAAACTGTCTTGCACTCATTTTCGAAGAAAGTTTTACATCCGAAATCAGCAGCTAAGAAGAAGCCCACTATTGTTAAATTCAGCATTTTGTTAAAAGCTAAGAGGAAATTATTCAATTAACAAGTATGAATACTTACAAATATGAATAAAAACACTGTTACCCACGCATGATGAGGAAGAGTGCTCTTCTTTTTGCATACGCAACAATAATTATAATTGTATAGGTAAATCCTGCCAAAACTGAATCAAAAAATGTTCCCAAATTTTCTAAAATACTCAAATAATTCAATCTGAATATTGATTAAAATTTAAAAATCAACCATATAACCATAACAAATCGAATTTAAAATTATTTCGCGCATGCGCATTTGTGGCGTACTATTATGGCCGATATTCGGTCAGGCGCATTTCCGTAAGCTAATACATGGGGTGCTGGATTAATACTGTTGGGTATATAATATGTCTATGTATAGAACTTATATTTTGTAATTGTTATTATGGACACAGATTTATTTCAACTCTGAGAAGGTGACAAGTGACATAAATAGAAATGCTTTGCTGAATTATCTATTGAATTACAAAAGCTAAAGACTGGAGTGTATATCAGCATATTCTATGGTGGTAGACATTTTCAAAATTATGCACATTATCACCAAATGTCCGTAACATTAATTCAAATTACTAAGGACAAATGTAATTTATTTTTGTTTAAATACTGTGAAATCATGGAAACCATAAATTATATAAGTTTTAAATGAGAAGCAATTTAAAGCTGTAACATTATAGTATGCATCTTAAATCTAGCTAAATGTATCTTTGGGGATAAGTTCCTTATTGCAGTTATCAGTCATTTTTATTTTAAACAAATAAAATGCATGTTCATTTCCAAAGTTAACTTTGAAAATTTGAGCTCTTGGAGAGCCCAAACAAAGGTTCTCAGAACGTTTTAATTAAATAATCTTTCAATTACTTTACCGCTCTGTACTTTGGCCATAAAGAATAGTTTACTTACTATTTTTTGCTCAATGTACTTCTTTCTGTAAATGCCATAAATATAAAACCTCCAGGGGAATTCCGCTATTATAGAATCACCTTGTATAAAACTTGCGTGCATATGCCCTGAAGCAAACTTTGTATCTCTGGAACGAAATCAAAAGTTTTGTAATTTGTGCCTGAAGACAATTTCATCCACTTTTAAATGTTGTAAAACTTTTTGTGTTGAAGCACATTGCATAATTTAAAGGACCAAAGTAAAAAGAAAGGTTGCGACACTGCGAAAGAAAAGTTGGATTTTACGTACCGAAACACCCCGCAGTAACCAATGGAGTTATCGAATCCCTGGTCGGGCGGCACAACTCGGTCCAGAAATCGCGGCGTGAGCGCCAGCGAGGCCACCGCCGCCAGCAGCCACTGATCGCCCAGATCGCCGCTTTCCACGGCAAATCGCAGCAGGTCGTTGGGATTTTCGCTGATAAACTTCGGTCTTTGGCACATTTCCTACGAACAAACAAGCACACCAGCGGGCAGACATTAGCACAGGCAGCCGTGGCACCACGGCAACACAATAACGCAGGGGAAGGGCATTAAAATCGCGCTAATTAAAACGTTGCCGGGCAGCGGCAGCGAGAGCGATTGCCGCCAAAAAGAAAGAAACGGTTAGCCTGGCATCCATGGCAGTCTAGACTCTCTCCAAAGTTGAAGTAGCGGCGCATCGGCCGCGGCGAGTGTGTCGGGTCAAAGTTAAATCCAGCAATGTTCACACACAGCGAGAGAAGGATTGAGTAAGAGATTGCCATTCTGGGGCCGCGCACAACATTGTTGTCATGCACATACATGCGAAGAGCACGGAAGCGCATGCAAGGCACATGGCATTCGGCATTTCGGAGCGAGCACCGCGAGAGCTACTAACAGCTAAAGACGTTAAAGTACGAAGGTAGAAACGGAGCGAACAAACGGTTTTATGATACTTTTGAACTGGGTCACGGGAAAATATGCACACGGCACCGGCATCGGCATCTCGAGCACCAAATAGAGGCGCGCTCGCCGCCGCGGCTAAATAACACACGGGGCCTATCACAAATGACGATATAATAAGCGCACGACCGCATCTAATAACAATTTATCATATTCGAAACGCGAAATATGCGCCTGTGTCCATTCTATTTCTTCATTTCCCAAGCCATGCCGCGAGGTGCTGTGCGCGTATGTGTACTTTACTTTCTCTTTATGTCCTCCGCCGGCCCTCTCGCGCGAGAGTAATTCAATAACTGAATAACTAGTTCGGTTTCATTCAAATTATGGTGGCTTCATTCATTCATACGACATGCCCCGTGTATTCGATTCGAATTGGCTCCGGGGCGTGCACCGGGCCGAAATTGTGAAAGACGGAAATCTGCGAGCTGCGGCGGTCACAGTGTCACAGAGTCACAGGTGTAATTCGACACAATACAACATGGTAATATGGTAACGTGGTAGCATGGCGAAATGTTGAAATCGAATCGGCGTTTCCTGGCATTGAGTGCCCGCCTTTTGTTTCTCTCACTATAAGCCAAGAAGATTCGCGGCAATTTTTACTTTCCGAACTCGCCGAATGTTTAGTTAGCCCCTTGTGCTCGCAACATCAACCAGAAGAAACAGATTTTTGGGCAAAGGAAATGAAAAGCATGTATGTACAGGTTCATTCTCTGTGGCATTGACTCTCGCTGACTCAGCATTCCGGTACTTAACTACTTACCGAAAGATCTTCTTGTTTCTTGGATGCATAACTATGGGCAATTAAAAAGTGAAATAGGCCTGCATGCATGCATGAAAGATGAAAATTTTCTTGATTTCATCGTGGATTCGTAAAAACCATGTGTTCTTTGTTCTCCTCTGGAGTCATCCGCAATTACTTCTTACTTCTTCTCTCTTGATGTGTTTTGGTAAAAAGTGACTAATGCAATTAGCGTTTGAGTGGTTGTTCTTTTGGTTGATACACACAGCCTAAGGACACAAGTCTCTCGTTAGGTATCAATCGTGCTTGGCGGGGCATCACAAAGATTGGTTGGTTCGAAAAGTAAATCCGACGAACACTGGCATAAAACACAAATAATTTGGACAAGCCGACTGGAGCGTGAGGTGAACCAAAAAAAAAAAGGAACACGAACGCCAGCCGCACCAAGCTCACCTCACATCACGTATGAATGAATAAAGTTCATACGAGCATCCAAGCTGCGAGTACATTACGCGGCCTCTTCTCCGCGCCGGTAACATCCGCCGACGATGCCCGTTGCATTGCGCGAACAAGACAAGCACGGCGCGGCGGACGGGTAATAACCGAACAGAACTGTCATTAAGAAGAACAGATAGGCTGCACGTTGATTTGTGTACAATTTGCGTACAAGAACTTGCACTTTTCGCAAAACATTCTCGGCAGCATTTATACAACGTTCGCAGCGACGGAGCCGACCGGAGGCCAGGTCGGGCACAGCGAAAAAAAAGCGAGGCGGAATTGCGAAGAATGATTAGAATAGATACATCTGAGTCGGTAACAGTAAACAGTAAATGGCGAAAAAAGCGGCGATGAAACACACAAAAACGAAAATAAAATGATACAAAACGGATAAGGGGATAAAGAGCAAGACGTAGTACAACCAGCGAAAGCGAGCAGTTCTTAGAGATTATTCCATCTGCGGGCGGCTAGACGTACATTGTGCGCTCGAGATGCGAACCGTTGTAATTCAATCCGAGTTCCTTGATTATATTCTTGCTTTCATTCTTTCGTACGTGTACATTCCAGATTCCAGCAGCGGCTGTTTGATGCACCGTTTGTTTGGTCGGAATCGTGCGCACGCCGAATTAATTGGCTTAATTACCAGTTTTGTTCATTTTAATTAAACTCCGAAGGTCCAAACTCAAAGGAGTGACATAAATTCCCCGCGCGCGCGCCAGGTATACGCCTGACATGGCAAATTGGTGGTGGGCACTTACGTGAGGTCGCATCCAGACGATGGGGCTGAGGGGCGGCTTCTTGTGGTGGTAGAGCGCACGCGGACCGGGTGGGAAGTCCGGATCGTCGAAGAGCGCGCCGCGCTCGCGACATGCCCGCTTCACCGCCTGATAGTTGTTCTGCTGGTTGCGCTGTCGCTCCGTCGTGCAATACCTGAAAGCACAGTGCAGAGTGCAGGTATACACACACGTGAAATCCGCCATTCATCACCTGCCGCCGCCGCCGCCACTCGCGCGCAAAAAAAAAATGCGCAGCGCGGCCGCATATCGCACAAATTGTGCGCAACTTTATGCATCTATTGAAGTTCAAAGTTCTCTAATGAAATCGATAAATCGTCCCACCCCGGATTATAATGCGCCGATGTTCGCACGGACGCTGATAAATTCGTTCGTTTATAAATCATGCGGCTGGCCGATCGACGATTATGACGTATAAATCTCAAGCGCGCGAACAATCGACGAATAAATTGCGTCCGAATGCAGGCGTAGCGGCATGCGCTTTCGCGAATTGCCGAGCATCGTATTTCAAATTGCAACGCGGCGATGATCCGCCAGCAATGAGAAAATGGGGGCCCCTCTTTCTGGGCTGAGGGTCCACCTCGGCCGCTGGCGTTCTGTTTGCAGGCGCAACAATGCAATTCAAATGCAAATGTAAATATTACGGCGTTAACAGGACAAGTTATCGTTCACCATTGCGCGTGATTTACGATTTTCCACTTAAACGCAAAGGCTCGCGAATGTTACAAATGAGTGCATTTATTTTGCGTGTAATTTCCCGCCGCCTGTGCGTTTTGCCGAGCGCTTGCAACTGTTTGGCGTCGCCATGACGGCGCAGCCGCTTTGTCAAACGATTCACTCCCCGAGACGGCCAAAGCGAACATCCAAATTCCCCCTCCATCCCGCGTTTTGAAGCAAAGCATCAAATTTCTCGTGTTAGACTGGCATCGTGGTGTGCGGGGCACGACATGCTCTTTGAGTTCGTGCTGGTGGTGGTCCTAAGCGCCGCCACGGTCGTGTTCTTCCTGCTCGTTATGTCCGGCGACATCACCACGTTCAAGCACAGCATTAAGCAGCGTATCGGACGCAACTTCTATTGCGAATACCTGGAGAACATGCAGCGCAGCGATGTCGCGCGCCGCGAGGACCTCGACTCGCAGCTGGACGGGCTGCAGTTTCAGCTGGAGCGCAAGCGGCGCAGCATCGAGGCGACCAAGAGCAGCGTGCAGATGGCGGCGCAGAGCCTGCAGAAGCTCAGCAACACCTCGCAGGAGGTGATCAAGTACTACCAGAAGCTGAAGGACGACATCAATCGCACCGAGAGCGACTGCGAGGACCTGCAGTCGCAGATCAACGAGTTCCGCCACCGCCGCGAGCTGCTCGCCGCCACACACGTGCGCATCTCCAAGTTCGAAATCGGCGCGGAGGTGCTCGAGCGCGTCAACGCGCAAATGGACAAGATCAGCGCGGCGCCCAGCGACGAGAAGCGCGAGGAGTGCATCGTCGACTTTACTTTCGGCGATTTCCAACGGGGTGAAATTGACATGTTGAACAAGCAATAGAGCATGTAGCAATAACTAGCAAACAAAATAAATTTTTGGCTTCAAAGTACGGGTGCAACTAGCTGATTTGAAAGCTCAATAAAGCAAATAGTTATTTTTCCAAAATCAGCACTAAGGTTAACTGAAATCGGCATTAAAGTCGCTTTTCTATGCCTAGGCATTAAAGTAAAATAAAAGAGCAACAAATGAAAGAATGAAAGAGATAAGAAAAGCAATAAACAACAATCGTTCGGCGGAGCGCTCGCTGATACATAAATAACTTTTATGTATCAGGGCTGTAAAGTTATTACGAATATTTTATTACGAATGTGAGTAATAAAATAGTTATTTATAGCACGCGTCTTGGGGTGCGATAACAGGACTTTACTGCTGAGGAAATCGTTTAGATCGAAATTGAAATTATTAGATAAATTAATAAATTATTTATTAATTGTGAACGACAGACTGGAGTCTGCCATGCATAGTCTGAATCAGAGTGAATCACAAACGCACATCGTGTGACCACACAAGAATCGTGGAATGAAAGAATGGAAGAATAAACAAAAATCGCTCAGCGCCGCGCTCGGCGCGCTCATTGTTGTTGATTACTTTTCTTATCTCGTTCGTTTGTTGCTCATTTGTTTTACTTTAATGCCTAGGCATAGAAAAGCTACTTTAATGCCGATTTGAGCTAACCTTAGTGCCGATTTCGGAAAAAAAAATTTTCTCTTTCGAATGACTTGAGGGAACCACACAGGAAATAAAGCAATGTGCAAAGTAAATATCATATTTTATTAGATATTTTCAAAGATTAAAAACTGACAAAAGACTAGAAACATAATATAACATATCAAGATCAAAGAAAACCTAATTTACCAACACAAAACGCTTGAATTTCCTTTTGTTGTTATTTATTAAGGCCAAATATTAATTGTTGTTTTTGAGCCAGGTTCTCGCTGAAATCAATTTTTAAACTCTTGCAATGATCAGAATCAAAATGTTATACAAATAATATCAGAGTATTGTATTTCAAATGTTTAATATAAATTAAACAAAACATAAAACAATAAATTTCTAGTTTTACCGGGTTGTAACTGCGGACTGCGGCTAGTTCTCTAAAATAATAAGGAAACTTAACTTATTCTACTATATTCTCTACAAGTTCAAGTTCAATGTAACTTCAGTTTAAATTTTGACGATTCTCACATATATGATTTCTATATTCCTACATAGAAAATTCCTATGTATAAATAACGAACGCGAATTATATGTCAAAGTCCAATATAAAATGTCTAAAAACGCCAATAATTGCAATTTGAAGTTTTGCTGTGGCTTGCATTTCCATATTCCATTTATATCTATGTGCTCCTTGCTTGTTAGCATTCTGCAGCGTTTCTTCGTACATCGAATCCATTTGTGCACTAGTAAATTTATATAGGGTTAGTTTTTGAAAAAAAAATCCATAGCTTTCAAATGGTTACTTTTATAACGGAACAATTAAAAATGTAGATTTTAAAATAATTGAAGAATTTGTTGTAAAGAAAGCATAAAATAACCAGAGATAGAAAACCTATAGATAATTAAAAAAAACTAACCCTGTATTATAATATGCCTTAATATTAAATATGAATCAACAGCATGAGGATCTAGCAGCTTCGGCTTCCACCAAGTTAAAGTCCAGCCCGTTCGGACGGGCGAACCCAGTCTTTATGCCATCCCACCCATCCTCCACTTTATACTCGCCAGTCTGTATGCGATTGTAGACTTCCTGTGTCACTTGGATGAAGGCATCCTCAACATTCACACCAGTTTTGGCAGATGTCTCAAAGTAAATGAGTCCATGCTGGTTAGCAAATTCTTTGGCCTCCTCCTTGCTCACCTCTCGCTGGCTGTTGTTGGCCACCTTGTCGACCTTGCAGCCAACCAAAGCGAACACTGGCCGGTGAGGTTCAATATGTCTTCGAGCCTCTGACATCCACTGCGGGACGTGCTCGAAGGTCTCCCGCTTGCAGATGTCATACACTAGGAGAGCACCAACTGAGTTTCGATAGTAGGACTTTGTGATGGAGCGAAAACGCTCCTGGCCAGCTGTGTCCCATAGCTGCAGCTTGATTCGTGTGCCGTCCTTCACTTCTATCAATCTCGCGAAGAAGTCCACGCCCACGGTAGGATCCGAGAGCTACATTAACGAATATTGCACAAAAATGATTAAAAAATACGCAATCTGCGTTACTGAGTGTGATAGTGTGAATCATTTCTTACCTCAGCGAATTTGCCGTCAGTGAAGTATCTCAGCAGGGAACTTTTGCCTACCGTGCTGTCGCCGATGAGAATCAAGCGGAATTGATAGTCGAAGATTGGCTCCACCATAATTGCGCGTTAGTTTCGGGGCTGGAGCATTTCATAACATCTTTGTTTGCGTTTTATTTGGTGTTGCGAGTGATTGTGAGTGGTGTGGTCGTGTGGTGAATGGAATCTGTAACCAACCTGACAGACGCTTAGCAGATGACTGCGCGTTATACAGTCTGTTCGAAGTTCGAGAGAGGGGAATAAAAAATGAATTAAAATAAAATGAATGTACAATTATGCATTTAGCTGTAGTCCTGGACTGGAGAAGTGGAGAGTAGAGCAAAGTCTATTTCCATTGTACGAAGGTGCAAAATGCTGGTTGCTATTTCTATTTAGATATATTTATAGCGTTGACACACAAATATGCAAACTGAATGTATAATAGAGGAAACAGCGCAGGATAAATTATTGGATCGAAAAACTTGTTTCGAATAAGTTAAACAAAACATTGCTGATAAGTTAATTGACTTCTAAATTAAGTTCATTGTATTGTACAGAGTGGCCGTTATATACAAACATTACATCATGCATAAACATAATATACCTACCTATTTTTTCGTCAAATGTACTTCTTTCAAGCTAGGCCTTCTATAAAACCTCCAGGGATAAGTCACGACTTATGGATCGTCCTGTAAAGCATGGGAGAACGTTTTATGTTTATTTCAAATTCTGTAATCTCGGTTTATTCTTTATTGTTTATCTTCGCTACATCATAAAATTTGATATTATTACCATTACGTTGAAACTTTAAACATTAAATAAACGTTTAAACAATGCATTCATGGTACAGAGTGGCCGTTATATACAAACATTACATCATGCATAA
>JARJDQ010028375.1:0-11723 GCA_030264215.1 Geostiba sp. GC000077
ACAGCGAAACAAAGGAAATAAAAAGGGCAACGGCGAGGAAATAAAACGCGGCGACAAGGACCACGAAGCGAAAGATAAAAAGTAGATTTATCCGGCGAAGTGTCGTGCGTTTTTGAAACATTTTTCTTATATGAGTCGCGCGGGTCGCCCCACTCTTTTCCCAGTTAATGACCATTAAAATTGGCTTTATGAAGAAAGCCATGCTCGCCGTTTGGCCGGAGCATCTTCGCTCTCGGCCCGCTCGGGTTATAAAACTCTGCGGTGTAATCCGCCGCCGCCGCCGCCGGGACGGAATATTGGACCATTAAGAAGTATAAAAGCGCTCTTAATGTTTCATCCTAAGCACACACGCGTGCCACGCGAACCGGGGGCGGCGGGCGTTTCGCAAAAATGCACATATAAAAAACCTAATTCGACGTCGGGGTTTTGGCCTTAATGAAAGAAAATGAAAAAGATATTACCGAGATAATCAATATAGTCACACACGCATTTCGCACATCACGAAAATCAGAAAAATTAAAACCGCAAGCGCTGAAATAATGACAGGGCATGTGTATTATGTGATGTATAATGTCATAAAGTAGATTTACCCCAGCTCCCCCAGCTAAATGGGATTAGGGATTAAACAGCGACATGGATTGAAATAATTGCAATATGTATTAATTAGTGCCGACATCAGCTGCAGACACGCTGCTTATTGAATGTCAAAACAACGCCGCCAAATATGAACAGAAGGAAATAAGAGAATTTATCTCGTGCTGCCTGCATATTGGGCACACCATCCAGTCAACTTATGCGCGCACTTAATTTTAATTCTCGGTGTATTGCTGTGCACTTGTTTGCTTAATTAATTAATTTCGTAATTGCACAATTCTTTAATTTCATAAATTTCATAATTCTTTCATTCATTCGTTTCGCTGCAGCTCGTAGCGGCACTAATTCACCCCTTCTTCGTCGTGGCAGACCTCGGTGTCTTGGCGTTTCGTATGCGTTATTATTTTCGTGTCTAGCTGCTGTGTTCGGACGGGGCTCGCGCTGCACGTGCAGACAAAGCACTTCATTTGTTTTGCACTCGTAAATTAAGACGTGTTATACTCGCTCGCAGCGCCTCCACAGTTCCACACCGACCTGGCGAAGCTAACTAATTAAAACCGAGTGCATTTATTACAATTTTCCTACTTTTACATCTCTTCCGCACACTCAATGCTTCAATATTTTCTTTTAGTTTAGAAAAATTACTTATTTTATGCTTTCGTTTATGTTGTTCTTTCCTGTAAGTGGTTTTCTTATCTTTTAATTTAAGGTCTGGCCTTAAATTCAATTTCCTTGATTTTGCGATTTCTTATAATTTTTGATTCTTGATGTACCTACGCAAATTCAATTAAATTTTGAGCAAAAGCAAAAAGCGCTTGCAGTCTTGATTAAAACGCACACCTAGGAAAGAAAAAGGTTAACATGATTAAAAAGTATTTGGTCCTCCTGGAGCGCAGCAGAGCGGTGAAGCGCGCAAACCGAAAACAAATTAATATTTTCATTCTCAACTCGTCCTGTTTTCCTGTGACTGTGTGCTGTGCGCCTACTTTAGTCGGCAGGCAGCAGGCGGAGGACATCTGTTTGGATATTTTTATTTTCGCCCATCGCGTTGCGGACGGGCAACTTTTTTGTCTTCTTTTCATTAGACACACGGCGGTATTTTGCAGGCGAGCCCAGACCTACGGACGTACATGCATAATCATAATAATAAAACGTCACGTCCGTCGGATTTCTAATTGAAACGTGCGCGATGCGCTGCGCGGAGATAACCTGCCGAGATCCGCGTGCTGGAATCCCGATCACGCATTGCTCCCCTTTTTTGTCAATCTTTTTTTATTTATGCTTCTTTTTGCGGCTTTGTGTTGGTTGCGCTGGTGGAATACCAACCATATTACCGCATTCGAACACTCGAACACTCTCATGTGCAGTAGAATTGAAAATTTTATTCCGAACACCAAGAAAATTTGAAATTGTTACGTTTGTGAATTAAAAACTACACAGAGTTGGTGCAAACGTAAAAGGTGCACGGCGATGTCTTTATTTCCGTTGCCTTGCTCTTATTCGATTTAATTTACTTTTATGTCCATTCATATTTTGCTAGCCCCGTTTTAATGGTCATAATGTGCACTTAGGGGATGCTTAGCGCAATAAAAACCGTTCATTTTTTCCGGGTTCGCGTTTCGCTACATTGTGTGTGTTTGTACACACACATGCAGTATATCCTCAGCAGGCGCTTCTTTGCGATTCTATCTAACGTGCAACATAACCCTCTTTTTGCTCTTTTGCCGGTCTTTTGCGTTGATGTGCGCGCCGCCTCGCCGGCTAGTTATCGCATAGTTATGGTTTATGGGCGAAAAAGCGGCGCGCACGAACAACGCGCGCACGAGAGATGGAAAAAAGAAGAAGAGTAATGAACTATTGTCATATGTGCAATTTTACGATGGCGGCGGAGAAGAAAGGGCGCACAACGCAACGGAAAACATTAAACAGCCAACAGATGGAAACCTCTCTACAAGCGCCCGTTTCCATTCTTGTCTTCTTTTTTTCGTAGAATTCTACTTTAAGGCCTTTTTCACTATTAGGTACTTTATTTCTGTATCTGTGCGGATTTCGAGGACGAACGAGTTAAAGACAAAGAATTTGTAGTGGAACCTAATTAAGCAACAAAAAAACTTAACGAGTTATTTTTATTTTTACTATCTTTTTAATACTCTTCCGCTTTACTTCTTAGCGTACACATTACACTGTATCCAAAATTGAAGCACATTGTCGCACGTCGTGACGATCTAAATTTTCAATTGACTGTCGCCTTTTCTCCCATCTCACAGTGCTAAAATGAAGCGCTAAAAGTTAGCGAAAAAAACTCGAGCGCAATGTGAAAGAAGTATCGTTAAACTTTATGACCACTGCAACCACCGAGTGTGTGACTACGCGCTTGACTTCGTTCGAACGCTGGGAATTAAAATCGGGAGAATCCCCAGCGCACTTGGAGACGTTAACGTTAGGCAAACACGAGCGCACTGAAATCAGTATCGGAGAGCAAAGCTCATGACCAACGGACGTAGCCGAGATATAAAAACCTAGAACTCGAAGAAGGTCGGAAGTGCGCCAAAAAAAGAACAACGAATGCGGCGGAAGAGCGGAATTGACATGAGTGCGCTGGCGATCATGAAAGAGTTTGCCTTTAAGAGGATATTTAGGGTGTAGGGTAAAGGGAAATATGTGTCCTTTGATTGGGCATTTTATGAGTTTAAATTTAACATTCAATTCAACAATCGGTCTGGATCGAAATTAATTTGTTTTTCTGCAGGATGAAGTCATAAAAAACAAAATTATTTAATTGATGTCTGGCATAAGAGAGGAATAATATACATAGTAAAAGTTTAATCATCATCATGCGCTTTAATACGGCAGGAAATATATAGCACGGACTAAGCAATAAACACTTTCATAATAACTTGCTTGCTCCATCGCCCATCGCCTGGCATCTCTACGAAAAGGTCCTTTGCGTTGTAGTAGTAACTTATCCGACTTATTCTTTTATTGTCACGCGCACTAGGCACGCAACGACTTTAATGATCATGTGCCGTTTGGAAAAACACTCAAAACACAAAGGACTGCCTCCAAGCATCCATAAGACATTAAAACAAGGATACTTTATTTTACTACAGTACACTACACTATACACATGAATAGTTTCCTCTCTGGTTCGTTTCTTGCACTAGTAGCCTAGCTTAAACTCATGATATGCGCGACTAAATACACTGTGTCATTAGTCGTTATTATACAGTGCTTTTCATTTATCCTCGAACATTGCCCATATGAAACTGCAGGCGTATGTTCGAAAGTAAATGGCGAAAGTACGAAAGTGAACACGTGTACCCGTACGCGGAGCATAATAAGCAAAACTCAAAATACAGATTCGGTGATAGCTCCCAAACCACTGGGGCGATTTAAATTTTCTCTTCGGATTCTTGTTGCTAACCATTATCCGTTTCGTAAACTGTTTTTACGCGTTCGCTTTCGAACTTTCGCCATTTACTTTCGAACATACGCCTGCAGTTTCATATGGGCAATGTTCGAGGATAAATGAAAAGCACTGTTGTATCTTCAATTATCTACTAGAATAGTGAAACGAATTAAATGTAAATGTTTTGTTACCTCACAACATGCACCTGGTTTTTGAATCCGGGTGTGGTTGGGATTGCATGTCCTCGAAATTTCGATCGTTATCGCCAACCATCCGCCTCGTTGCGGTCGGCGCGCATTATCTGTCATTATCAACCATTACGTGCCATTATCACCCTCCGAATAACGAGCCTCTCGCAGTTATTTAAGCGTGAATCGTTGTATCTTATCTCAATCATGCTGCGCAACACAAGGGGCGGTAAAGTGGCAAATTAAATGTGAAGTGTTTTTCGAGACAGGAGACAGTAACAAGACAATAAAGTGTGTGATTTTCCTTGATGAGGTGCTTGCTGTTATAGCCTGTTATTGCGTGATTCACGTGTGAGAATACGCTTAATTTTCAGTTGAGTTCTTGATGCCATGGGGTGCATCGCTCGTTAGGGTAGATAAAATAGTACATTACATACTTAAAGTGGAAAGCAGCGAATTACATTCCGAGCGTGTAATTTCGCTAGGAATGTAATTCTGCTTTCCACTTGAGGTATGTACAGTACTTTATCTGCGAGCATAGCCGATTAACAAAAAAAAAATCGCTCGACAAAATTTTGAGGTTTTGATGTCCATGACAGCTGTTTGACGCTTGACAGGCTTCCGCCGTGCGATAGGAGTTTTCCATTTATATACATGACATGTTTTCTACTTATATATGTAGGGTATATAAGTGGAAAACACGTTCAATTCAATTGAAATGAAATGCACTGTTTTCAAAGCCACCATATTGATTGGAAAACATTGTTTTCGACTATGGGAGCAGATAAACGTAATTCTACTGCAATCCAAACAAATTGATTACGTGGTTAATAAACTTAATAGGAATATGAAATCATGGATTTGTAAGGAATAACATTTGCGATCGTGATTGCGATAAATATGATGGCATGCAAGGACATGAAGGAAAATCACTCACTGCTCCTCCTTGGAGCACAGGATTAAGTTGTAATGCGCCCTCGGCGCGGGGATGTTTTAACCCCGTCTGGTCTTTAGGGCCTGCGCCACTCCCGGTGATAAAGTGATAATGTCCATAATCGCCACCCTTCAGACGCACTCGTCGGCGACGTCGACGCGCCCGCACGCTGGGCGCGCGAGAGAGCGCTCGGCGGGCGGGCGCGCGCGGGGGTGGCGGCGATTGGGGCGGCGGCGCTGAATCGATGAATAAACGCGACAAGGGTTCACACTTAGCAAGACGCGCGCGCCCGAACGTGAGAGGACTCCGGCGTGCGCGTCACGCTCGTGCGCTCGCCGATGTCTCTTTTTGCGAGCGGCAGCAGCGTCGATTTTTATGTGGCTTTTCGCTCAGATGCACTCTCACCGAGGGCGGTCGGCGTATTTTATCTGCAGCGCCTCGCGCGGTATTTAAGTGCAAAGGACTATTAGTCCTCTTTACTACGTCGCGAAAAGTCCCAAAGTTCTGCATCATTCAGCCCGCTCATGCTCGCCGCGAAAAAATGTCAATTTGACATGTTGATTTCAGTTACTTTTTGAAAGGGGTGGTAGAGCCCAAAGCGTGAACATTTAGACTTTAGAATCTCTGCTAACCCACCAGGCAATTAAGTGAAATGCCAATGAATGAGGGTCCTTGTCCAAAGGATGGACTTTATGAATCTGATTTTTTTTATTGCATGACTAATGAAACTTAATGAATAAAAAAATCTCTGCTGAAAAAAAAATCAATCTTGATTTATTTTTGGGTCTTTACCTTGCGAAGTAATGGATCCCATTTTATTTTAACAGTTTTTTTAAATTCCGAAACTGCCTCTCAAAAGAGTCAATTTTGCTTTTGTTTATTTATTCGAAACCGTAATCTATGGATTTGTGCTGATACTTTGTAAAGTAATGGATGCTATTCAGTTTATTACTTAACAGTTTTTTTTTCAAAAGTTTCAAACTTGCTTCTGAAAAAATCAATTTTGATTTTTTTGAATCAGCACTTTGTTTTTGTTACGACCATTGTTAATAGCATTCAGTTTATTATACTTAACTTCTTTCAAAATGTCCAAAACTTGCTTATGAAAATAAATCAAAATCTTCCTTTTAATCTATACTTTATTGTGAAATAATTATGGAAGTATTAATGGATCCTAGGAAACAGGTATTTTTTTCAAAAGTTCTAAAACTTGCTTCTGGATTAAAGCAGGGATGCCTTAGATCAGTGGTTCCAAACCATTTTATAGTCGTGACCCTTTTCAGTTTTCCTCAAAATGACCGCCACCCCTCTTCCCAATTGAAAACAAAACAAACAGCATACGATAATCTTTTTAATCGATTTTGGCTGAAACTATTTGAAAACTAAGATACCAATATGTCTCCGTTTTCTTATTTGATGATTTTTAAGGGAGATAATTGGTTGTAAAGCTTATATTAGTTGGGATCATGACGTCATGGACCTATAACCAAGCAATGGAATTCTTTAAAATTTTCAAATTTTGCGACGTTTCGAAGATCAACACTGATTAAAATTGTGAATAATATATTCAAGAGAACAGTCTCTCCCCGTTCACAGTAGGTAAAACCGTTAATCAAGTTGGCCACAGGCGGAACACATTAAAATCAAGCGAGTTATTACAAACAAGGTAGTTCTTGGAATAATCTTCATTCGTAGTAAATTTAACAAAGTTTTGACTAGTGCAAAGACCCCATTATTAAAAAAAATATTCGTGATCTCGCGGTACCCTCAGAATATGGCCGCGACCCCCCGGTTGGGAAACACTGCCTTAGAAAATACAAAATTATTTTGTATTTTTTGTAGTGATGGTGGAGGCGCCGAAGTCCTGAATCTGATTCTGTTTTGTTCTTGGTCTGCAGGCTCAATGAAATTCAAATCTAAAATATGAAGTTCTGGTGCTATACCAGCAGCTTGCCTTACACTGTTGATATTTCTGATATTCTGATCCTGAATTCGCAAGTAACATTGAATGCCGCCCCATGTGCGACGACAAACAGAGCTTATTATTCAGTACGCACATTGTCGTGTCTTCACTAATAGACACCGTTTAAGCTTGTTTTTCATCCGTCCGTCCTGCCACGCCATCATCCCTTCGCGCGTCCCAGCCCATCATCCCTTCGGCCGCATGTGCTGTGCTGTGCTGCACAATGCTTCCGTGCGTGCGGGCACGTGCTCACTGGCGAACAATGCGCGCGCCAACACCCGTTTACATCCACCGCCAGGGCACGAGCACAGATAACGCCGCATATATATTGAAATGTGCGCAATGCTCCTCTATAATGTAATGAAGACGTATAGGATGAAGCGCACAATGCGCGCCCCAATGCTCCAAACGTGCGATGTGTAATATGACGAAACGTGCGCGCGCTCCACGCGCAAAGTGGGATGATCCTTGTTTTTGTCTGCCCGGGCAGATGTAATGTGACAATGCGCACAATGCGAATCAAAAAATCACCGGAAGCATATGCTTCTTAATCAAGATGGATCTAAGGTCTGAGATGCGAACATCATCAACCTGTGTAATCATTTATACAGGGTGTGTCTATACTTTATGATGAATGGATCCCATTCAGTTTTTTTTATATACATAAAACAGCTTTTTAAAGATCCAAAACTTACTACTGAAAAACATATATTTTTTATTTTTTTGTGTCAACGCTTTTGATAAGATATTTTATTATATTTAACAGTCATTTTTTCAAAAGTTCCAAGCTGATTTCAACAAAAGAGTTTTGATTTTTTTTTTGTGCACATTCCTTGTGAAGTTGGTAATTATGGAAGATCCAATACTTCATAATCGAAGTTTATGAATTTTTCTAAAGTTTCAAAACTGGTTCTGAAAAAAATAAGTGTCTGTCTATTATAGACCGTTCAATTTATTAAACTTAACAATTTTTTTCAAAAGTTCAACTTGCTGCTGAAAAAAAAGTTTGATTTTTTTGGATCAACACAATAACATAAAAAAGTTCCAAATTGATTTCTGAAAAAACAAGATTTTTTTGTGCATATTCTTTGTGAAGTAAATAATTATTACTTTCTAATCTCAGTTTAAGTTTTTTTTCTTCTAAAGTTTCAAAACTGGTTTTGAAAAAAATAATTTATAATTTGTGTGTCTATTTTAAACCGTAATGGATCCCATTATTCCTTGCAATTCTTGATTCCATTCTTTTTGGTTTCTTAGAAGAACTTGAAAATGAAGTAGAAAATATAATATTTCACAATTAGCCCAAATTGGCCACTCTTTTTCTTGGCAAGAAGATGTAGTAGCACTAAACTTTTGTAATTTGCTAGATGTAATAGAAGTTGTATAAGTTGATTAAAGTAGCAATTCTTTAATGTTGGCATGTTTGTGACACATGCGAAGGCATGAGGGCACAATACGCGCACCCCTTTCGCACAACCCCTTCTTGCATCCAGCGACACGAGCGACACAAAGGTGGTGATCATGTTAGACAGTCAGTGAACACGTTTGCCGTGCGGCTGGATAATCCGCCGATGGCAATGAAAAACGTTAAAGAACATATTAAAGACGATGGCCAAATAATAACCACGCTGGATGAAAGGGTAGCATGTTTTATGTGATTTATTATCTGGCACCCTGGAACATATTAGATCTCGTGCCTCGTGGATGTTTGAGTTGATGACAATTTGACAAAATGAGGTGTGAGCCGATTTCATATTTATCACCCGAGCTGATAATATCCGCAAATTTATGTTGTTATTATTGTGGCAAATGAAATTACCTTTTGCGCCAAGGAAGGGGTGGGCGATGTGGCCGATGTCATTACAGACGAGGGTGGCGTCCCACCACGGTGTTCAGCGTTGTTTACAGTTGGCACAGTTGATGTAGTCCACAGTTGAGGTTCTCGCCGAGGGCGCATTGGGAGTCAATTCCGGAGCGTTCGTATGTATATCGATTTGCATGCTTCAACCCCCTTGCAAACGGCTGTAAAGTGAATATCGCAGGATCAGCTAAAGCATTGCTGAAGTTACGAAAAATTGTGTCGTTGATTTAGGCAGCTCTCGCCAACTCTGCTTAACTTAATTCATTTGCATCATAACAATGATGATGTACCACGAAACACCTTATTTCGTAGTTTTAAACGTGTTCATTTTCTCTGATCGATTTAGCGTCAAAACGTGTATTTTTGAAATAAAAAAATTATTAAATATTTTGTACTGAAGGAATTTATGTGCCACGAATTGTAAAATTTCGCACCAAAAACCCAACTTTTGATGCTTAAAAACGTGTTTGTTAATAGCGCTGAAACATTCAATTTTGATCTCAAATTTTTTTTCTCGAAATAAAATAAAATAAATTATTTTTTTACCAAAAGGAACATTCGTGCTCCACTAAAAGCCTAATTTCGTGGTTTTAAACGTATTTTTTTCTCTAAACTGATCGGGTTTGCGTTAGAACATTGTTAGAACGTGTATTTTTGAAATAAAAAATTATTAAATATATTGTATCGAAATAATCATTTCTGTACCACGAATTGTAAAATTTCGCACTACAAACCCAATTTTTGATGCTTAAAATCGTGTTTGTTAGTGTTGGTACGTTCAATTACCCAACTTTTGATGCTTAAAAACGTGTTTGTTAGCGCTGAAACATTCAATTTTGATGTCAAAATTTTTTTCTCGAAATAAAATAAAATAAATGATTTTTTTACCAAAAGGAACATTCGTGCTCCACGAAAAGCCTAGGTTCGTGGTTTTAAACGTATTTATTTTCTCCAAACTGATCGGGTTTGCGTTAGAACAATGTTAGAACGTGTATTTTTGAAATAAAAAATTATTAAGTATATTGTACTGAAAGCATCATTTGTGTACCACGAATTGTAAAATTTTGCACTACAAACCCAATTTTTGATGCTTAAAAACGTGTTTGTTAGCGCTGGAACGTTCAATTTTGATGTCAAATTTTTTCCTCGAACTAAAATTTAGTAAGGGAGATATTAGAGTCCAGAAAAGCTGGAGCTGGAGACTCCATTATTTGAGCTCCTTTTTATAAATCCAGATCTCCAGTTGTGAGTGCCGCCGTTTTTGGGACTCTAGTGTCACCCTAAGTTTGTTAAGCAGAGTTGGCGAGAGCTGCCTTAATTTTGTGTTGTTTCGAAATGTCCTCTCTATGCGCCTGGAACGCCTGCGGTTTGAATTTTTGTCTGGCACGCGTAACAGTGACACATCGTCGGGGGGCACGTGTCGCCAACGCCGAGGCTTGATCCATCCTCGCACATCCAGCCCGACATCGCCCACTCGGAGGGGGCAAATTACCCTTCGCAGGCAGCGCGCGCGTTGTTGCTGGGGTGGGCGAGTCGCGAATGTGTGAATTTTACACTTTACGCGCGGCGCGTGTGATGGAAGGGACAGGCCGCGACAAAAAGGTAGCTCGGCTATACGCGGCGATAATAGTTCGCGGCGTGAAAAATCACTCACTTTATTATGTCGCACGTTTGGCGTCAGATTCATATTGTAATGCAGTGCAGTAATGTCAGTGCGCGCCCGCCCGCCGATCCCCCGGGCGAACGTGTTTTATCATCCGTTACGGTGCGCGTCCGTCCCCTTTGCGCGCCAGACAAAGCTCTGCGCCGCATTACATTTGTTAGTCATATTGCATGACTTCATGAGGTGCCCCGACTGTGAGCGCTGATTCCATTTTTCGCGCAAAACGCCACACACCGCCGGTGTTATCACGTTATATGAATCAGGTGTGCGTTGGAATGCTTCAGCTATGATTTCACCTCGCTGTGAGAACTGAGAACAATCACTGCTCACGCAAAGCTTATTTAATGCGCATGCGTCATCATTCCGCGTGATATGAGTGGACGAGTCACAAGTGTCCAGCGCATGCGCATCGCAATCGTGGGCGGGGCAAATCAATGAAAACTCATTGTAACATTACACAGTTTCAACAAATAAAAGCTATAATTTTTGTTGGGACTAACCATATTTGTTGCTAGATGAATTAAAGGGTTTTGAGCGACTGTGCAGCATGCGGAGGCGGTTGGCGTCAAAAGCGTCGAATCGAGGGCTAATTCCGCAAAACGCACGGCGAAGGCGCCGCGCTTTGCATACACTGCGCCTGTTGAACAGTTGAACTTTACAGGCTTTACTGCCGCCCCCCCGCGCCACACCGCCATGCGCTTGTATAAATGGAAAGTGCGCCAGGCGGAAAACGGGAAATAGAGTAAATTGAAAAGTCCGAGCGGACCGCGCAGCGAGCAAACACGCGCTCGGCCACCGCAGCACGCGTATGTGACACGGATGAAATTGAATGGGCTTGGCGGTGGCGGCGTGTGCGGGGAGGGAGGGGAGGCGGTCGTGTTTGAAGTGGCAGAGCGCGGTGCTCGGATGCGGAAAGTCGGAAAGTTCGCGCCGCGCGCCTGTCTTTGTCAGTTGCCCGATTCGCGGCTTTGTCCGCCCGCTCAGGCGGATACGCTCCGCCGCCGCCGCCCCCCCCCCCCCCCCCCCCCCCCCCCCCCCCCCCCCCCCCCCCCCCCCCCCCCCCCCCCCCCCCCCCCCCCCCCCCGCCCCCCCCCGCCGCTCGGGCGGCCGG
>JARJDQ010028381.1:0-14336 GCA_030264215.1 Geostiba sp. GC000077
ATGCATAGTTAAACGTAGCAGGAATAAGCTGGCCACGGTAAATTGTCCAGAAACATCAATATTTCTCAGCTGTCAGACAGCACGGCGGACACGACACCAGCGCCACTAGCCTGAGTGACATCTCGGGACCATAAAAGTGGCGTGGCGTTATGGCTTTCTCATTATAGACTCATTATTTACATTGGTTAAATGGGTGGTCAGATATTGAACTACTCTTATAGACGCCCAATGACGTGCATAAATGCGTTTGTTGTATTGTTGTATATCACAAAGTTGACTTTAACTTTCAAATAGTAACCTAGTAACCATAACCAGCCAAGCAAACAAGGCAGGCAAAACATTTACACAAGCATTAGATGCTTAGTTGTTAGAATTTGTTACAATATTACACGTTACAGATAAAGTGTCTCTTTTTACATTGTTTTGTAATGTGGTAATCTGGTAATCATCGGATTGGTAATTTTAGACAGAAACTAACATCACCCAAATGGAATCGATTTCGCGGCATTCGCCTGCGGTGGAAGGACAAGATACGACTGAACAACGTCATTTGGCGATGCTGGCACATGCAGTGTAAGTTTCAAGCGTTTTCAAACATTTAATCGCAATTTATAATCAACTCAAACATGAAATCATTATCATAATCGATCTATTAATTATTATTACACAAGGGACGTTGTGGTTGAAAATTGAAATTGTTTGTGCACAGTCATCAAGAAGCGCAACACGCTGATTTGCCAGTTCGCATCGCCGCTAGATGTCGACACGCACAACAAGCCGGAGGCGGTCGTCCTCGAGGGCAAGTACTGGAAGCGCAAGCTGGCGGCCGTCACCGCCGAGTACAAGAAGTGGCGGATGTTCTATCGCAATCAGGTGATGGGGCATAATAAGGATGCTGCTGATATGGTAAATTTATAATATATTGTTTTAAATTTTGACATTTCACTAAAAAAAAAACTACCTTGGTTGGCTGTATCTTAGATACGACTGTGCATTTAACGCGTAAAGGCGGCTTTACACTTGTAACAAATTTGTTACAATTACATGTACAATTGATGTAACAGAGCCTCTGAGGGGGTTGCAACGAGGTGTATTCTAAACAGCGTCTTCTTGGCTATCCGGATCTGAAAAAAAAAACTTAGAAAAAGATCACGCGTTCGGAAAATATTCAACATTTTACGCCGAATTTCATCAAAAAATCGGTGTTATATAGCAGATTTGTTACAAGTGTAAACCCGGCATAACATACGTTGGTGTAAAAAAAAGTTGTAAAAGAAATGGAATACAAGCACTTAAAGCCTTAAGGCTCGTTTCCAGTTCACTTTTAAAACGTAAAAAGTAGGAATCATGTCAATTTTATTCAGAAATCCACGTTTTTTTACAAAGCACGATTTTGCTGCTAAAAATCGCTTTTAAAAGCAAACTGGAAACGAGCCTTTAACCTTAATATTTTTGCGTTTCGAGAGCGGGTGTATACATGGTGGACAGAAAAGTAATTTCCAAAAATTAAAAAGTTTTATCTTGAACGGGGCCAAGCATGGCAACATTGCATTTACCTAGTTATAATTACTGTAATAAGTTAAATGTTAGTGTATTTCTAATTTATATCAGCATAATTCATTAGTTGTGCGTGTTGTATCGGTTGGAACGTTGAATCTCGAATGTAACCCTAAAAGCTGAGGGTGTCTCTCTCGAAAAAGAATGCGTGCTTTGTTTCTGTCAAAAAACGGTTGTGGCATGTTGCCACGTGTATTTTTCCTTGAATAGTGCTACTGAATAACTGTGACAATGATTTCTCATTGAAAGACACAAGTGTCAATTAAGTTTTGGGAAATCTTCTTGAATTCTTGAACGTAACATCCGTCAGTAATCCGAAAGATAATTTTATGTATTTTAGAAGTTGAAAACAAAACTTTCTAGGCGTTTATCAAAACAATATTTTCACAAACTGCTTTTGCATGTTGAAGAAACACTAATTTTAAAGAAGGACACCACTTTCTGTTCACCCTGTATGTCTTGAGGGTCTTGAGCTGTTTTACAATAAAATCACAAAGAAATGCTTAGGGTGTGTCTTCAACACTGCCATGACTGTACCCCATCAATTTCTAGCTTGAATTGGAATTGTTATCATGGAATTCCCAGCCGATGGATGAGAATATGATGGTGGACGAGGACTATATGGGATTGATGAGCGACACGTTATTCTCGACGATTACGAACCAACCCTTTGCGTTTCCAGATACACGAGAAATAGGTGCGTTTTTGTTATGTGTATGATTTTGTGTAATGTGTATGATCTGAAATTTGCATAGTTGCATATTTTGCCCTTTGACAGCTATGGCTCACACATAATGACAACTGTTGATTTTGTTTCGTTTTGCTTTTGTTTTTTGCGCGTGTGCATTTGCATTGAGCAGCGAAAGCTGGTTTGGCCGATTTCATCCAACCGAGCTTGGGACCTCTGCAACCGAACTTGGATGATTACATGGATACGTTTGAGCCTTTTCAAGGTATATTTTCTAACTTCTTCTTAAATATCAATTTTTACACAGTATTTATTGGTGCTTTTATTTTATTGGTAGATTTAATTTGTGGACGTTTGGCAACTGTACCTGAAGAAAACCAACACGATAATCCCTATAAACACGATATGTGGTACCCGGATTATGGCAATTTATCAAGTAACAGCATTCCGGTAAGTTTTTTTTTAACTGATAAGCATAAAGTCCAAAGTTAAGTAATTCTAAGTGAATTGATGAGTCATTCTCATTTCATACTAGATTTTGCTTGTTTTTAAGCGTTATCACGGAATTATATCACGGAAACATTGATACACTTGACAAACGATATCACATAATAGCAGGAACAATGTCTATAAACATTCTAGAAGCCTAACAAGGACTGGAAAATAAATAAAAGTTGAGGAAAGGTCGATTTATAGTAGATTTTAGCCGTAATTTAATTTAGTCGGAAAAGATAAATTTTACGATTTCCCTAAACGCGTTTATAGTTCGAAGATAAGAATCGTAAGATCGTAACATCGTAAGAAGTTACGTAATTACGTTATTACGATCGTACGATTCTTACGTTCGAACTATAAATGCTCTTAGGGAAATCATAACATTAATCTTTTCCGACTAAATTAAATTACGGCTAAAATCGTACTATAAATCGAGCTTAAATCTTAAAATGTGTTCTATGTGTTGCATACTTGCGCCATCTATAATAATGTTTTGAACACTAGCGCCACCTTTCTTCTATAACTGTTTACTGTTGTTTAGTGTTTAGTTCAGTTCAGTTCAGTTCAGTTGTTTCTAAAATGCTTTTTTATAGGTTCATCCTCCTGTTAATCTTCCAATCGAAACATATCCAATGCAACCGCCCCAGATGCCGCCGTCGGCACGCCCGCACATCCCTGTGAAGCCGCCGCCGACGCTCGACTACACCGATCCTGCCATGTACGCGATGATCTCAAAACCCCAGCCACCGCAGCCGCAGTCGGCCGACGCGAAGGCGCTCTCCATGCAGCTGGTGCCGATGACGCCGCCGCCGAAGCCCTTTCTCGGCCACCAAGTGAACCTAAACGTCAATATTGCACCGAGTCCTAGTTATGCACCTAATCAGATTCAAGGTGTGAAAATGTACTTTAAAATTTTGTAGTTTTCGTAATGAAAGTATGATTTTGTTTAGATACTCATGATATGAGCAGTTACAAACTGCCAACCGCCAGAAACCTTGCACTGCAGCCAGCGCCAAGCTACAAATTCGCAGCGCCCACACCTCCCAGCATAAAATTCACATCACAGTCGAATCCACCAGGAACAGGCGATACGCACCACCATTTTAATACACATACTCTCGAAGCTAAAGTAAGTTGAATTAGTCTATACTGGGCAGGGATGGAAAACGATTTTACGAAACCGGTTACATTAACCGGTAACCGAAATATTTATGAACCGAAACAGTAACCGAAAAAAGGGAAAATAACGTTAACTGTTAACCGAAACGAAAATTAGGCGGTTTTTAGCCGGTTTTTTTAAAGAGAAACCGAAAACCTTTATTTTTTTTCGTTGTTTTACCGGTTAGAGCGTAAATGATACTAGGCAACGCAACGAAACCGGTTTAAAAAATTAACCGCTATGTATAACGGTTTCCATCCCAGGTTTTCCGATGTAGTAAGTAAATTGAAGCAAAAATTCTTATGTTTTTTGTTTGTAGAAAGACGAAAAAATAGTAAAAACAAGAAATACCACTCGTGGACGACCACGGTCGAGGTCCAACACGCGCGAGACAATCAAAAAGCCGCCACTTCTCTCAGCTGTGAGCGACCCATCGCTTATCACATCCAGCACCAGTGCCTTGTTGACGCAGCTACTTAAAAGTACGTGTGCCTTTTTTTTTTTGCACTTCGATAAAGTCAATAAATGAACAAATCAATTGCCAATTACTTAAAATAAAAGCCTTCGGGGAAGTACTTTCGATTTCTGTATGTCTGTTTTTGTTGCATTTGTGGTATTTTTCCTTTCGCCATGCGCAGATAACGACGGCGCGGCGTCGCGCGTGATCATGCCGCTGGATCGCAAGGCGTTCGTGCGCGTCAAGGAGGAGCCGATCCACATCCGGCCGCAGCCGCCCCCAACGACGCTTATTCTCACCTCCGTGAATATGACGCCGTTGCGACCTGCAGCTAGCATTGAACCCGTAAGTTGTTATTTCTAAGATTTCTACACTATTCACATTTCTTTTCTAAAACGATGTGTATTTTTGGCTTGCAGTTAATGTTAAACACGATAAATGCTTCAAACAGCAGTCCCGGTCTTCCTGACACATGTCTCAACTCGCCCACACCCTCGCAGGATTCAATGGGAAGCCCAACTCGCGATTCGCGTGACTCGCGACGTGCCGGTCATATTCATGCCGAACAAAAGCGACGCTACAATATTAAGAATGGCTTCGATATGATACACTCGCTCATTCCGCATTTGAATCAAAACCCGAATGCTAAGCTCAGTAAGGCGGCCATGTTGCAGAAGGGCGCTGAGTACATCAAGCAGCTGCGGTCGGAGAGGAACATGCTCACGGAGGAGATGGATAGTCTGAGGCAACAGATTGAGACGTTGAACACTTCAATAAGGTAACGCACGTAAATCTCACTCTCAGCATCAGTGTCACTCTTGCGCTCGCTCTCACTGTCACTCTCGCTCACACTCTCGCTGCAGTACTTACTCACGTCACTTCTCTGTTACTCTGTTACACTCGCTGTTACTCTCACTGACACTCTTGCTCTCACTGACTGACTGACCATAATGTTTTCAAATTTATTTGCTTTCGATTGCAGTAACTGCCAATCATTGTTGCCAGCAACCGGTGCGCCCGTCTCGCGCCATCGCGATAATAAACTGCAAGAAATGTTCGACGAGTACGTGGAGACGCGCACGGCGGAGGACTGGAAGTTTTGGATTTTCAGCCTGCTCTTCCGGCCCCTCCTCACAACCTTCAACAATGTCGTGTCGACGACGAGCATGGATGATCTCTACCGCACCACGATGCTCTGGGTTGAGCAGCATTGCACTCTAGTAGATCTTCGACCAAGTAAGTGCTGAAACATTATATTTCTTCCTCGAGTTACAAATAATTATGTTGTAATTTTAGTCGTTCTTAACTCGTTGCGATACCTGTGCACGAAAACAGACATCTTATCCGAGCCGGAACGGCTGCCGGAGGAAGCGCGCCAGATGGTGCGATCCAATCGCAATCATCCATCGTTATAGCACCGCACAAGACACATACAATGTGTTGCCGTGAAGCGAAACATAATAGTGAGAATGACCTATTACAAACTATAAACTAAGAGATTGTATATTTCGTGCCGTACGGCTCGAAGACGTTCATGTTTTTTTGTATTCTTGCCATATTATTTGTTGCAATTTTAATCAATTTTATATAATACAAAAGGAATATCTATGTTAAAAAAATGATGCATCCGGATGCATCATAATTTTAGAGGTTAAGAGCTAAATATTTTATAATTAAGGAAATGGTGCAGCTCCATCAAACATGCAAACAGCTAGCAGTAAATTTCTGCGTGTAAAATGCAAATGAAGCAAGGGACTGTTTTTCGTAGCGTACGTCCACAACATGTACGTATCGCCAGTCTTCACCTCGGGATTATGCGAGATATTCACATCCTCCGAGCTAGAGTCTTCAACCAGCTTGGTAAAATCCCACATCTTGACGTTGCAATCCAACGAGCCGGATGCCAGCACATTGCCGCACCGACTGAACGTCAACGAATGTATCGGCTTGGTGTGTCCGTTCAGCTCAGCGACGAGATGGCCATGCGCCAGGTCCCAGATCATAATATTGCAATCGGCACCAGCCGAAGTGAGATAACGCCCGCAGATGCTAAACGCCAGCGCGTGTATCGGCGACTTGTGGCCCGTCATCAGTCGCACATGATTGCCGTTCGTTACATCCCAGAGGCACACACGGCGATCGCTGGACCCCGTCGCGATGTAATTCGAATTCGGATGGAACTGAATCACATCCACGTCGGAGAAGTGCCCGGCGAACACGCGCAGCGGTTGATAATGATCGGTCGCCCACAAGCGCGCCGTGCGATCGTAGGACGCAGTCGCAAAGTAGTAACCGTGCGGCGAGAACTTCACATCCCAGATGGGGAACATGTGACCCTTGTATACCACGAGGCACGTCCATATCTGCAGACTCCAGAGTCGCACGGTGGCATCCTCGGAGCAGCTGAGGAGGATCGTGCGATCCGGGGAAAAGGACACGGCGTAGACGTTGCCGCTGTGGCCGTACAATGAGCGGCTGGTCTCACCGGATCGTTCATCCATCATTCGCACCTGGAGGAAAACATGGGGTCTTTGCGTTATACAGGGTGAGTTTTCCTTTGAAGGACATACCAACACATCATCGGCTTCTATGTTGATGTCCTGAAGCTGGTTGGAGGTTTTTAAGGTGCGCAACTTTTGCGGTACGAGCGTCCACACCTTCACCAAGGAATCTGAGAATCCAATGGCTAGCATGCTTGAATCTTCTGTGATCTCCGCACAGCAAATACTTGAAAAAAAAAAATTACGAATTTTTTCTTTCATTTTAATACTCGAAACTTTTTAATTGTGTGATTATGTTAAAGGTTTAAATCCAAAAAGTCGAAATTATTCCACGGCGGGTTCCGCCGCCATCTTGAAAAACGCGAATTCTTCAAAATTAAATAAACAAGAAAAATCAAACAATTTCTTTGCAATATTAGTCCTGTAAGAAAGATGTAAAATGTAAAAAACCTTTTGAACGTACAGAGGAAGTACTACTAATTTTACAAGATGGCGGCCAATACAAAGTCATCCGTGTATGGTCCTACTTACGTATGATTAGCGTTCAGCAATGTGTAGCAACAAATCGACGGCTGCGCCTCCGAATTCAGCTGCACGCGCTTCGCAGCCTCCCTCAGCGCCTTCACCTTCTCCACCTTATCGTTATCCTTCAGCTCGGGAATCGGAATGCGGTCCTGGGGCGGCGCATTCGGGTCGCTCTTAGTTTTCTTCGAAAAGAGCGGATCTTTCTTTGCCTTCTTCTTCTTGGGCTTATCCGGCTCGCCGTCGTTGTCCTCCTCGTCTTCCACCGGCGCCGCGGCGAGTGACTGAATATCCGGCGCTTTCGGTATCCCATAGTACACCTTTGATTTGTTGTCCTGCCTAGTGGCTTCACCCACCAGTGCACCAGAGGTGGCATCAATCTGTGTCTTATTCCTTGCTACACCCTCATACATATCAAAGTACAAGTGCTCCTGCACAATGTTCATCAGCACTGAGGCCTTCTTATCATGTAGATGCCTCTTGAGTAGGGATAATGTATCCCTGGACATTCTGATGATGAATTGGTTGGACTTGAAGGTATCAGTGAGCTCATTGCCATTCATGTGATCTCGTTTAATGACCATTGCTAGCTTTTTCAGGTCATCCTGATAGTAGATGTCTTGCTCAGGACCAAATTTCTTCATCATACGGATGGCCTTCTCTGCATGGTCATTATAGACCAATTCAAGGTACATGTGCACCAGAATGGGATAGAGAATGGTGCCCAATTCATGTTTGTAGATGTCTAGGGAGGTTTCCACAAACCGCTTGAGCTCCACATAGGAATCTTCGTATTTCTCGGGGTCGCCATCGCTCTTGTAGCCGGTGAGCACGCTGCTTACATCGGATTCTTGTCCGTCGAGGTTGCCATCGAAGTTTGCTTCCTTTTTGAGTTGCTCTTCAGTGTTCTACAAAGCATTTTTGGAGGTAAAATGGGAAGTAAACAAGAAGTAAACAAATATGTGAGGTTAGTTTTTTATTCGGAGGTGATTTTTACCTTTAAATTGTACTTTTTCAAGATTTGCATCACAGCCGCGAGCTGCACCTTGTCTGCTGCCGGCGGATGCATGGTGCTTGGTGGTGCTTTTACAATTATTTCGTTTATTTGATATGGAAATCAATCATCCAAGGCATTTGTTGTTATTTCACTGAATTCCACGGTAACGCGAATTAAAATCACCATTTGCCGGGGACAGTACCGCTTGGCGAACTTGGCCTCCTACTCCTTATCCTACTCGCACTTCATCTATTTATGCTGGACATTCACAATCAGTTGAGTTGAGAGTCAGTTCGATCAGTCGGCCATAAACGCGCTATAGAGCGAGCGAAACAGACTGATGGAACTGACGACTAACTCAACTGATTGTGAATGTTCAGCTTTACTGAATGAGGCTTACCACCATATTTTACCACGCTTACCACTTTCCAGTGATCAGTCATTTTCAAGATTTGAGGTTGGAAACCCATGCGATGGAGGGCAAACAAACTGAAACAGATGCAGTTGGCAGTCGGTGTGTGAGAGAGAAAATGGTTTGTTTGCCCTCCAATGCACCAACACTCCGCGCTCCAGCTGATTTGGAAAGATTTCAGAATTACGAATTTAGTAATGAATCATCTAATGATAAACGCCCTGTATATTACTCAGTGCTAAGTTCTCAGCTCATCAGCTGCTCAGTGGTTAAGTCCAGTCAGTCTTGTCTCGTTGACTTTACATAATATGTCTCTAATGTGATTGCTTGCGATTGAAAATATTTTGAAATAATCGAGCATTAATCCAGGCCCAAAACATTCAATAATCATCATGAACAGGAACGATTTAAACTTCACAGGAATATGCCGTTGTTGCAAGCGAACGGAATCTGGAATGACCTCAATATTCGATGTAAATACAGATCCAACGCCCCCATATCCACCAGTTAAAGAAATGCTCAGAAGTATTGCATCTTTAAATGTAAGTCAACTGTATCAGAACACTTCAATTTTATCAAAGCATCCAAACATCAAAAGCAAGCATAAATCCTACTGAATTACACTTGGAATTACCCATGTTATATTATGACTTAATTCCAGGTCCAAGAAAATGATGGATTGCCTTCATGTGTGTGCCCATTATGCCTTAACAACATCCGAGATACTTTCACATTTATACTGCAGATAACTCTGATTGATTCAGAGCTACAGCAGATACTTCTTGCATCAGAGAAACAAGCTGACACTCTGGCTCAAGATACATATGATCCATATAATGCAAATCAAAGTAGCATATCAACAGAATCAGAATCTGTGGAACCAAGAAATGAGGTTTTAGAGAATTTTCATGACAGTGAAGATGTGAATCCTGTGAATCCTGTGAATCATTCATTAACAGTGGTTAAAGTGGAGGATTTGGATTTGGATGAGCCAGTGCAGATTTTTTATCAACATTGGTCTGCTGATCATACTTATGCAAGGATTGATTTTGTAGTTAAACCTGAGTTTGTATCTGTACCTGAAATTGAAGATGACTATGCTCCAAGTCTTGAAACTCTGAAAAGCATAAAATCGGAACATTCACTCAATGAAATAATAACTGAAGAAGAGGTTCCATTAAATCATCATATTCATCAAAAATATGAAAGTAATTTTCTTACTGCTGCAATTAATGATAATTATAAGAACTTGCTTCATGCTCATGCTGCTACTGATGTTAAGAAGGAAGCATTCCCAGTGACAACACTAGAAGAGCTGGAGAAAGTGAAGGAGTACAACACCTACACTGTGAATGATAATAATGACTTATTACAAGTTCAAAAAACTGAAGACATGGATTTTGACGATGAACATGAGGTAGAAATAGATGAGATTTGTCCGAAATCGCGGACAACACAACGAGAAACGACTTCACAGCTTACTATGTTCCGGTGTAAACTATGTGCGTTTACCAATGCGCGCATGGATAAATTAAAAAGGCATTTGGAAACACATTGTAAGGATAAGCCATTATTTGCATGTTCAAAGTGTAATCTCACATTTGCGCGAAGAGATAGTTTGGTATTCCACAGGCGGCGTAATTGCAAAGGCCAGATTAGTAAAAAATGTAAAAATGCATGCAGGAGAAACGCATCGAAACAGGTGGCATCAATGACTCTACAAGATCTGGAGGATCCTTTAGAAAGGAGGAAGTACTACACAGTGACTTTAATTGATGTGCAAAACAATGAAGATATTGTAAAAGTGCAAAGACCTAAAGGCAGAGATCATAATATAGATCTAGACACTGAAGAAATCTGTGCAAAATCGCGTACAAGTCGACGAAAGGGAACTTCAAAGGTGACTGTTTTTAAGTGTAACCTGTGTACATTTAGCCATGTGCACATGTATCATTTAAAACAGCACTTGCAAATACATTCTAAGGACAAGCTATACACATGTTCGAAGTGTAATGGTACATTTACGATAAGATCTAATATGTTGTGCCATCGGCGAAGTTGCAATGGCGTGGTTAGCAAATATGCACGTTTTAAGCGAAGGGCATCAAATCACGTGATTGCGATGACTCAACAAGATCTGAAGAATCCGTTAAAAATGAAGAAATACTACACTGTGGCTGAAATTGATGTTCAGGACAATCAAGATGATGATGATGATGGTGATGATGATTAAAAAGCAAATAGGCTGAAGGAAAACAGGGGAGATTTACAATAAGAAAAGAAAAAGTTTATCAAGAGGATAATGAATAGTATACAGAGTTTTTTCACTTTAAAAGTTGCTTTATTCTCGAGTTATGAATTAAATATAATTTGATTACTCATTATTTTTGGTGCTAGTTTAACTTATGAATACCTCTCAAGATATTCGCTTTTTGCGAAATAGAAATTGAGGAGTTTAAGGAGTTACAAACTATTCGAAAGTCCAAAATTATTGTTGGGCGTCTCTTCTTCTTAAGTCCGCTGCACAACAGCCCGTGAACGAGAACGAAAACTTCATTCTGACATGCGATTGGCTGAATGTCGGGACTTATGGCACTCAGCCAATCGAAAGCTAGATTTCACTCTTCATTCTCGGGCTGTTGTGTAGCGGCCTTTAGTGAATTTCTAGGTGAACCGTCATTTTCAAGGTTTGAGGTTGGAAATGCAAGCGATGGAGGCTTGGAGGGCAAACAAACTGAAACAGACACAGCTGACGAGTCGGTGTGTGAGAGAGAAAAGATTAAAAGCCTCGTCAAACCTCAAAAGATTGTTATTATTGGTCATCATTTGCTGAAAACTGTAAACGCTTTACAAGAATTAAGCACTAATAAAGCTCAATATTAAATAATTATCATGGACTGGGACGAATTAAACTTCACCGAAATATGCCGTTGTTGCAAGCGAAAGGAATATGGAATGACCTCAATATTCAATGGAAATGCTGATTCCACATATTCTCATGTTCAAGAAATGATCAGTAGGATTGCTTCTTTAAATGTAAGTCGGCTGTTATAGGCTGTTATAGAACCTTTTAATTGTATATATTGCAGTGAATCTTTGCGCAAATCCTTCTGAATTATAAATACTGTGTCTAAATTCCAGGTGCAAGAAAATGATGGACTTCCTTCACTTGTGTGCACTTCGTGTCTTAACAACATCAAAAATGCTTACACATTTATCCTGCAGCTAATTCTGATTGATGATGAGCTAAAGCAGATACTTCTTGAAAGAGGAAAACTACCAGATGCTCCTCTACAAGGTACATCAACCAAATCTATGAAGAAAGAAAATAAATCTGTACATGCTGGTGCTATCTTTGAGAATTTTCCTAACAGTGAAGACTTCCATCATTCAATAATTGTTAAAGAGGAGGATTGGGATGAGCCAATGCAGAATTTTTATCAACATGGTTCTAATAATGACAATGGTTATGAAAACATTGAAGTTAAAGTGGAGATTGATTCAATACTTAGGATAGAAGATGAAGATACAGCTGAAAATGAGCCAGAAATGGAAAATGCCAATGTATTACATCTTGCTCCTGATGAAGGCACTCAACAAGAGCTGAAAGAGGATCTGATGACTAATGATGACATATTAAAACTGATAAAAACTGAAAATATTCAAGCATTCGAAGATTTGGAGGAGGATTATCAAAATGACAATGCAGATGGTAACAGTGTAGATTCTGGAGCTAATGTTACAATTAAATTAGAAGACATAACAAAAGATGAAAGACATCAAGATAATGATGAATATATGGATGAAAGTAATTCTCTTACATCTATTGATGATTACATTAATCTAGATAATCTAAATGCAGAAAAAGATTTTATTGACGCTGATAATGTTGATGAGCTTTGTCCACAAACACAAGCAAAATTACTAAAAGCGGCTTCAAATCGTGCTAATGCATTTTTGATGAAGTGTAAACTGTGTCCATTTACCAATGCATACATGTCTAATTTAACACGACACTTGCAATCACATTGTACAGAGAGACCATTTGCATGTTCAAAGTGTATTGGCACATTTAAGCGAAGATGTACTTTGATGCGCCACTTGCGGAATTGCAAAAGCGAGATACACAAATCTGCACGTCCTACTCATCCAGCAAAACTGATGATATCAATTACTCCAGAAGATCTGAAGGATCCAGAGAAAATAAAGGAGTACTACATTCTTGTGCCTGCTGATCAAGTGCAAAGCACTAGTCGAGATTCTGCAATAGAAGTGTATAATTGTAATCTCTGTGCTTTTACCAATACGAGAAAAAGTGAATTAAAACAGCATTTACTAGTACATTGTAAGGACAAACGATTCGAATGTTCAAAGTGTAATGGTCGATATTCGAAAAAAAGTAATATGCAGCGCCATTGGCAAACTTGCAATGGCGAGATTCAAAAGAATGCACCTGCTAAGGCAGACGCAAAAAAGATTGTAACGTTGACACAAGAAGATCTGGACGATCCATTGAAAATGGAGAAGCACTACACTGTGAGTAAAATAAGTAAGATTGATGCGAAGAAGATAGATGATGATGAAGCTACTGTGCAAAGCCCTTCTGCCATAGGTGTGTTTAAGTGTAACTTGTGCACCTATGCCAGTGCGCGCAAGTATAATTTAAGACTTCACTTGCAACGACATTGTAATGATACTAATGATAATGATAGTAGTCCATATACATGTTCCAAGTGTAATGGCACATTTTCGCAAAAAGATAGTATGCTGAGCCATCGGCTATATTGCGTTAGCCAAAAATTTGCAAGTCTTAAAAGAAAGGGAACAAAGCAGGGCGTATCGTTGGCTCGTGAAGATATGAACGATCCGGTAAAAATGATGAAGTACTACACTGTGCTTAAACTTGATGTGCAGAACAATGGTAAAAGTGCAAAGAGTTGATGAATGAAGAAAAATAAGATTTCAAAGATGAAATGAAGAAGCCGAGAGATTCTTCGTGATATATTCTGCATGAATTGGAAGCAAGGAAAAATTCTGGTAATGAAGTAGGAAAGATTGAAAGAATATCTATTACTTTAAAAGTTACATATTAAAAGTTCTGAAAGAGAATTAAGTTGTTTTAAATAGAAATGACTACATATCCATTACATTTGCATGGTTTTATTTTACAGACTCTAATCTATAAATCATTAAATCGTGTGTTTAAGCGAACTGCAGGATATATAGGGTTTCGCCTTTTGCGATATCACCGATGAAGTTACCGATAGTGGGTTCTGCATTAACCTCCGCGATGCTCTACGGGGCGAGCTAGATTTGTATGACGTGATAACAGAGCTGATCGAGAAAATGTTGGATTGGAGAACGCGTTGGAAGTAATCGAGCATTAGAAACAGCCGTTATGTTACGTTCAGCGTAAGCTGGCCGGTTGTCACTGTGATTCTGTCCTCAATCGGACAGTTTACACTAAAGTCCGGACTATAGTCAATTCGTTGGAACCTTACCGATTTTTGACGTTTCGAACTGCATGTGGGTAAGGGAGATCATATCC
>JARJDQ010028415.1:0-10493 GCA_030264215.1 Geostiba sp. GC000077
CAAATATCGTCGTTGTAGGTAATTTAAACAAACCATGGAAAAAATACAAAAATAACACATTTTATCAATACTATCAACTTGAGTATTATAATATTGATATTTTGTTATACTTATGTTACTTTAAACTCTTTATAATCTTCGTATTTTTCGCGAAGGAACATTTGCCAACCAGTGAATGATTTGCCCATCAACTTGTATAATATCGCCTCCCCATATTATCTAGCTTGGACGCTTGAAGTGCCGCATGTGGTACGGATAACCCTCCCGCTTTCATTGGTTATTTCACGCGTTCTTACAGACGCTTGCAGCATTTCACGCTCGTTTAACATTTCCTGCGTGCGTGCTCTTATTTGTCTGCAGGGATGCGAATAATAGCAAGGACACACTGCAGTAGATAGTGCCGACGACGCGTGAACCGGAAGTGGAAAGGAGACGCACACCGACACACTCGCACGACGCGAGAGCTGGTGACGAAGCTGGTGACGAGTCCAATTCGCCGCTGGCCGGCAGTAGCAGCAGCAGAGGATTTCGAAGAGTCTCTCACCAACTTTAACGCAACGCGAGGGTAGTGGCGAGGCGTGCGCGTTTCGCAACAAAAGACTCTAGTCATGGGAAAACAAAACAGCAAGCTAAAGCCAGAGGTACTCGAGGATCTCAAACAAAACACCGAGTTTTCAGGTCAGTCATTTCCCCTCCACATTTCAGTTGTTGATTTTACAATTGACCAGTCACGCATTTTTTTTTCTTTCTGTAACACTGTGGTTTTTGGATTGCAGATGCGGAAATACAAGAATGGTACAAAGGTTTCCTGAAAGACTGTCCAAGTGGCCATCTGTCCGTAGACGAATTTAAGAAAATCTATGGCAATTTCTTTCCGTACGGCGATGCGAGTAAATTCGCCGAGCATGTGTTTCGTACGTTTGACGCCAATGGCGATGGCACGATTGATTTTCGGGAGTTCCTCTGCGCTCTGTCCGTAACATCTAGGGGTAAATTGGAGCAAAAACTAAAGTGGGCATTTTCGATGTACGACCTGGATGGCAATGGGTACATATCGAGGCAGGAGATGCTCGAAATAGTCACGGTAAATAGAACTTGATCCTTTCAATATCAAGTCATCTTATGTAGTACTAGCTTTTGACATTGGCAAATTGGAGTGTTATCGGGTGATGGTGCTTCAATGGTGGTGTATTATGTTTTCAGGCTATATACAAAATGGTAGGGTCAGTGATGAAAATGCCTGAGGACGAGAGCACTCCCGAGAAGCGCACCGACAAAATTTTCCGTCAGATGGACCGAAATAAAGACGGCAAGTTGAGTCTCGAGGAGTTCATCGAAGGCGCCAAGAGCGACCCATCCATTGTTAGGCTGTTGCAGTGCGACCCCCAATCCCAGTAGCCCAGGTACTGTCGCTACAACCTAAATTACTATGATCCTTCTCTGTATGCATACTTCATTATTATTAATTAATTTCTACAAACACAAATGCAACATCTAGCAACATGCAACACACAACAAGAATATAATATTGAATATATTGAACAAATTCACACATGCGAGATGTTGGTTCAATTCAAACATACATTTTATCAGGTTCTTCTTCCTCTTCTTCTACCTTATTATAGTAACCGTTCTATTTATATGAATTTATAAGCGAATCAAAAGAAACGAATTCAAACTCTATGATACACTCTTTATCAACTTGTGTGATTGCGAGGTAGCAAATCGCGAAAAGGACGATAAACTCCGTCGATCTTGATCTTTGAATTAATTGAACAATGTTAAACAGAAAACATCACACCCAACGGACTGTTTTATCTGATATTTTGTGTTGGCCCTCGCATAGATTTTAGCATAATTTTATTATTATTAATTATTTATGTATATTAATTATAAATATGATACATTTGATGAACAAGTATGACTTACTAACAATCAAATCCCAAATAACAATGGCCCACACTCCACTGATTGATTGTGCAGCAAAAGAATAAAATAAATTGAAACAAAATTTAACCTAACAACTGATATCATACCAGACAATTGTTCAAATGTCGTTGCAAGACCGTTAATGAATGCATAATTAGATATCACGTTATAAACGACATAATATTAACAATTTAAGAAAGTGATATTTCTAGTAAATTGAGCCCAAATTCTAGGAAAACGTTCACTGCAGTGCCGTTCGAAGTCTAAAACAATATACAGGATTGTACTTACTTTAGGTTTAGGCAGTAATAGTGCCGTTTTCTGCTTCCATTCGCTCCGGATTTGTATTCCTTTGACGAACACTTCAATTTCAAACCGAAGAGATCATATGTGGGTGGAACCTTATAAAATGTCAATGTATAAGACTGAAGATTGCTATAGTCCAAATTTCAGCAAAACAGTTTTCGTACGCTTTAGAAAGACAGTCCAAGCCTGTATGCTGCGTTCGATACTATATTACTAAGGATGTATGGTCGAACATTGAAGGAAACGAGTTGTTGGTTAAAATCTTCGGCACGTTTAATACGCCATTTCTTGTACCATGTTCGCATGTACAGAAATGCTTCTCCAATTTATTCGCACCACCCAATCTAGACGTGACCTCTTTTAATTAAAACTGTCGGAACACTTATCTGTTGCGAGTTGCGTAGGGTTGAGAGTTGAGAGTGTATGTTGGTAATATTAATGAAGATGCAAACACTCTAATATCACGTTTTAATGTTACTGTTTTTCAAATTTTCAAAGTTTTTATGTGATCGGATACAAAATGTTGCGTGTACTAGTCGAGAACGAAACGAGGACATATTTTGTGCAATGTTACTAGTACTCACACTATTAATTGCTAGCTTAACGTTAATCTATAATATACAACAAAACAAACGATATCTATAAGAGTCCTGTGTGTCGGATGCATCTTTCCGACCCTCGGAAAATATTCTTCGGTCAACTAATAAAGAAAAAGTAACACAAAACATCTTCTTCGTCACAAAGGAATAAATAATGTTAGGGTAAAAATGATATTGATAGCAAATCGAGTAATGAAACATTTGAGTATCGGTCAACTTGAATTTATTCCTCTATTCTTCTAATAATTATAATCCATGAACGATTTGTATTCCGAAATTCGATGACATGTAAAACATCATTCAGACGGGTTCCGCGAAGAGGATAGACAAAGGGAAGGTACGAATTGAAAAAGGATACAATAATAATTACACATGTATAAAGCAGGGATTGTTATAATTAGATTGCTAGGTAGTTACTATCAAATTGAAGTAAATAATATACTTGTTGCTATATCAATTAATGAACGAATATGATAGGTAAAAGTTTAAAGACGAAAGTACGTAGAAGAATGAAGAGAGTATAAAGAGTTTTAATTGCTAGGCACGTTTGAATAAAAGATTCCTTATTAAAATCTAGGGAACCCGTTTGTTTGTTTGTTTGAACGCGAACTTGATAACTGTGGAAGTTCGGCGACGGAAATAATTAACCTGATGAAAACAAAAGTTTAAGTACTATGACTTTTACGATAAACGACTTCGCCGATTGCGATTCGTTTAAGTAACTATTCGCGATGTTAAGATCGCAAATGCTAACGACTTTTTGATGAATATTATTGTATATTATACAAGTACACTCGACACTCATCACATAAAGCAAATACACATTTACATTCACACGTGTACGACACTTATTGATCACCGATTCGACATTACAATTAATTATGATTACGATGTTCACGTTTAATCGTTCACGTTCCTGTCGCCTATATTTAATTTCCCTTTTTGTTTCCTGCCTTCCTTCCATTTTGGGACAATTCTCTTTGCTGCAAAATAGATGGACGACTATGTGTTCTTGAACTTCAAAATAACGTAGTTTAAAATCCTTATTAAATGTTCTTCAATTGCTATCATTGCTATCAGTTGTTTGGATCTAGAGCAAATTTGATTATTTTTTAAGCAAAACAGGAACAAAATACGCATCAATGTCGAGGCCTAAACAACTAAATTAAATAATACGAAACAAAGTTAAGCGAACGATGTTAGTATCGTTATCGTTATGAGAACAATTTTAAAGCATTGGAGCAAAGGTGGAGACAAGTAGATACTTTTTTCATAAATTCGATTTTGTGGATCTCGTCAAATCCATTATACCTAACAAATACGAGACATGTCAAGCAAAATGGCTGCAAAATTCAAACGTATTGCAAAAATTAATGTTTTCCTGCTTTCCTGGAAAAGAACTGTGGAGATATGATGTGATTTGTAGATTTTACATGTTTCAACATATGCTGTATAAGATCTTTGTCTCAGTTGCACAAAACACAAATGGTTTCCATATTTTATCTTCAACTAGTGTAACAACCAGGACACAAATTATTTGTATCGAATATGTACTTCGCCACTTGATAATGAACGCCATTTGGACGTAAAACTAATTGTGATTTGTTATTGATACGTATTTGTTCATGACTTTGTGAGTACCTCTTTAAGAAAGCTAAGTTCTTGATACATTTACTAAATTGAGCAAAAAAAGAGGGGGAGTTGCAACATTTAAATACGTCTTGATCTTCCTATAGTTGTTTTATGCATATTGTGGTTTTATTATAAAATCTTATTAAATAATCCAATACTATTGTCAGAGCTATGATGAAAGCACCCCACCACCTGAGAAGATATATAATTGCTGAAATCTGCGAAGAGAGATTAAAATAATCATAAACCATGTATTGAGATGTTGATGAATGAAAGTGGAAACACTGGAAACAAACAAAATAATAATGATTAATTAAATGACTTGAAAGTACTTGTCTACATGTAATATCCGAAAATATAAGAGATAATATATACTAAAAAGATCATCTTCGATGTTTTATTTTCCCGTTTAAAGTCATGCATCGCATTGACTAATGTGTTATCAATATCTAGATGCGCTTGGTATGTGGAGCAACGGCTGATGGCAATATGCCAGGTGTATTAAAACCTACCTTAGTCGTAATATACAGGGTATCCCATTAATCGCGTAATTCCTCTGAAGATTTTATAGATGGCATTACAAGAAGTACATTTAGCGAAATGAAATTCTTCATGGTCGAGATACTGAGCGATAAAATTTCTTTGTCAACTTTGTTTCTAATTATTCTTTTGTTTTAATTTAAAGGTTATTTAATTTGTTACCTATTCCAATTAAAATGTTTGATCCACTGGTAATAAATATCGTAGGAGAAATTGAATTTTAAAATAACAAGTCCTAAGTATAAAACTATATATTTAAAATTCATTTCCTCCTAAGATTTTGCCAATGGATCAAAAATTACAACAAAAGAATAATTACAAACAAAGTTGACAATACTTATTTAGCGTTTTGTATCTCGGCCATGAAGAACAATTACCCTACTATTTTTTTCGCTCATGCCATCTATAAAACCTCCAGAGGAATTACACTATTAATGGGACACCCTGTATTCTCAAGTGACTGGCAATATATGAGGTAAGTAAATGACATTAATAGTATAATTGTTTTGCTTGCAAAATACAAGATATTTGTTTTGGTTATCATGCCTTGAGTTATATTTTTCACATTCGCCTTATTTATTGGTCGTTGTGAAAATAACTAAGGGGGATACCTTGCATAACTGAATCCGGAAATGTATAAATATCCTTCAAGGACAATTTTTGTCACACTGAATATTGCACTTTTGCACAAAACTAAACTACATAAACGTTAGTTGTATTTTTATTAGAAAAAGAAAAGTATGTATATTTCATGGCTATTCACAATGTCTTTCATTGATAAAACTCATAACAAGCGAGCTTTTCCTGAACATACTCTGGTAATATAATAACGAACTCGGATGATGCTTTCCTTAGCTGGAAAATTCCTAAGTTTATAAAATCGAGGTGCGTTTCCTATTGAAGTACTCTTTACTGTGATAGCGATAGAATGCACCGGTGAGCTTCATCGTGGCAGCGAGCTTCCTGTCATCATCCAGGGATTTATAGAATTCGGTCCGGTTCGTCTTGTTGCTGTAGGTGCGCAGAGTACGCTCCGCCCACGTCTGCGGGCGTGGGATCTCGCGCTTATGGCCCTTTTGTCGTTTATCCAAGTAATCGATTACGTCATCGTAGTAATTCTGCCTGTAGTCGAACAAATATTTGTACTGCAGGAATTTCGGCCTGGAAAATAAAGTCACACAGACACAGAGCTAAGTTAATATCATCATGGTGCAAAAGCATTATAAAGTTGTACGCTTGTTGTTTTTCTTCTGCGTCCAAAGTATACTATATTTTAATTAATATTAATTAAATGTCAACAGGACGGACACTCACCTGATCCAATGCCTGCAGAGCAGCAGCCTGTCTGGGTCCAGGTATTCAGTTTCGGACTCTTGTGGCGGCGGGCCGGGCTCTGATGTTGGTGGTGGAAGGTCGTCGTTAGCACCGCCGAAGAGACCGTCGTCGTCAGCCATTCTCTGCAACAATTGCACTGGACTGCTTTGCACTTGTTTCCACCAAATGGAAGACGAACAGTCCGTTCCCACTTACGATTCGATTCGGCGATGAGCTGGACGCACCTTGTTCGCCAAAGACCTTTGTCAAGTCTGGTGATCTAACCGCACGACAAATTTAAACGGGCACGAAATCAACCTCCCCGCCTCTTGTACCTTGCCAATCACTACCATACTATAGGCGTATCACGCACACTCGCACCGCGTTTGGCGAGTTGTACCGTTTTTCTCGAGAAGTTTTGCGAATCTTATGGGCTCGACAGCCACCGGTTACTCTCCTGACAAAAGCACCAGTCCGGGTGGGCTTTATTTAAAGGTACTTGGTGATTGTGTTCCCCCACATTAACTATGTCGCAATTGTCCGTCCTTCGGCTATTGGTGTGACGATGTGATCTGCCACGTGCGAGGTTTACGGAATGCACACGTTCGTATTGCCAATCTACATTTGAAATCTATTGAAAGTTTGAAACCAAACAAAATGAGCGTGTTGTTGAATTAATTCATTCCTGGTTCCTGCGTTTCTTAAATCGTTAAATCAATCCATCAATAAAAGTGTAATGGACGTGACAGGCGCAAGTTCCTTAACGTGATAAATGTCAATAGCGTAATTAATCAAGTCGTTGCGGTGTGGTCGACAAGCTTTTGGTAATTTTAAAACGTCCTGGCAGTTACGTTATTTGTGTCTCTCGGCGTTTCCATTTCGTGCAAGCAAAATCGCCTTCGTGTTTTTCTGTTTTCCCACACGGATAATTGCTACGCCAGCATACAACAGCAACATCACAGGGAACGCCCTGGCATTTTGCAAGTGTTGGTCGTCAGGCACACCGTTGAGTTATACGCTTTTTGGCACAGCGTCCGTTTATTGCCAGCGCATTGTTCCTCCTGTCGTTACGCGCACACTTTGAATATACCGGGCGAGAAGATAACAAGTCTTAACATTAAATTATATTATTACATAGGCAAAATAAAAAACTTAATTTAGCAATCAAGTTCTTACTTTGCCTATTCGTGGCTTAGCTAAGTGGATTTAATTCTTCGAGTTCTGTTTATACCATAAATTATTGGCTAGCAGATAGTATCATTAGCAATTAGCGAAGGGTAACGAAGGTCAATATTAATTAGCAACTGAGTCAATGTTGTTGCGCCCTGCTGAATAGTTATTTTCACCATTACTATTATTTATGCCTGTACTATTGTTTATCCTTTTCTTTGGTATAAATGTCAGTATACATTTCGACATTTGGCTTCGTCTCCCTTTAAATTTTGCCAGCTGTTGTCAACGCATTGCATGAATAATAGTGATATTTTGTGGGAACTGCTCCTAGTATAACAATTGTTATCAGGACGGATGGAATAAAGCTGTGCGCAAATTTTCTAGTTTCTAGTGATCCTTTTTCGAGCAGACAAACTGTACATACCTAAGATACATACTATTAGAAATTAAGAATAAACAGATTGTAATAACTCTTCCTTATGTTTATCCCCCTAACTTTCTAACAACATCGAATCAGTATCTAGTCACAACGAGAGGCAACTGTTGAATTTAGCAGCGATGATTTCATATGATATACTACATTCGAATAAATGTTCCGCTAGTAGTTTTGTTGACAGAAATAAATTGGCGCATTTTATATATTTATAAATCCCACTTTTTACTAGGCGCGAAAATAAAAGCAATGTGAAAGTATGTACCATTCTAGTCTACAACATGATGAGTCAGATCTCAAGATAATAAATTCCCACACTCTTTTTTTGTATTGTCAACCTCCAGATATTTTTACTCGCAAGTCGCAAGTTACTGTTCGATCTCCCGCTCATTGAAGTAGCCCGTTCGAGTTACGTTGAATAGGTTGCTGATGCGGTGTGTTTAAACAGCGAATCCGGCTTGAATTGAATCGAATCAATATGCATAAGAGCATTGAGCTCTCAGTTTCGTTGGGGTTGGGGGTTGGTGGCAGCGCTGTCGCTGTGAGGAAAACGAAACGCGTCAGGATGGATCTCGAGCTTTATTAAGTTATCAACGTCAAGCAAAAGCTTGTGACTGGCGACGGGGTGACTCGGGAAGTGTGAGCGATGCGCGCGAGAGGATCGGAAGGCATATAGGGGTGGCAGGGAGTGAAGAAAGTGCGGTAAGATTGCGCGCTGCTGCAGGCCTGCAGCAAGCGTTATAAGACTTATGGCGTGAGCTGAAACAACGATTGAGAGGGGTTGAAATATGAAGGATGAAGGATCTGGATGGAGCGAGTGCTCTATTTTGCGATACTCAGTTCTAAACGTGATTATATTTGCCGCGGATAATATAGGACAAAAAAAATGGAGGAGGGGATTCATTTTGTGCCCAATAGATCAATCTAATCACGTGATCAATCTAATCATCCTAATGTGCCATAAAAATTTCCCAAAAATCTCCAAAACGTTCAAATTACAAGTTTTAATTTGTTTATCACCCACGACTCCAACCTATACAATGACGTCACTTTAGATTAATGTATTCGTTGTCGACGGTTGTCGCAGCTTGTGTGGAATTCGCACGATTGTTCTCTCAGCTATTATTATAAAAGCTCAAAGCTATTGTCTTCCACTCTTATGAAGATAACGAAAGCGCCGGCCGGTTTGCCTGATTTTTTATTCAAGCGGCAATTTAGGCCGGACACACTAAAAATAAATGAATCACTCGGACAAACGTAGACTCGACATACGCCACACACGAGCCTTAAACAAAACGCTCTAATAAACTTCACAGCAAAACGAACTCCACGAACAACCCAGGCAGTAAATTATTTCAATATTTTCAAATTACATAAGTACTACAATACTATACAATAGAAACTAATTGATTTCTTAAAATAATTTGACTTAGTTTTCCCCAGCGTAGAATTCGAGATGTGTCATGGGCAACAACAACTACATGAAGCTACAAAGTGTATTTGATTTCTAGTAACTCGCTGGGATGAGTGCCAGATTGAGCCGAAATAAAAATCGATCAATCGTCCATTACAAGAGACAACGAGCGTTTTACACAACCCATTCCTATATGTTAAGAAAGAAAATAATTATGTACAAGGTCTTTAAAATGCCCGATTACCACCTGACACATCTTTGGCACATCTGTCTAGCACTTGGTAGTGTAGAGCAGAAGGTCCTGGGTTCGATCTCCGGGGGCGGCAGAACATTTAAAAATTTATATCGACTTTATTCAATAGAATGTATGTTTCCAATCGTACATATCATAGAATGAAGGGTTATATACGTTCTACTTGATGCAATACCCGTTAGATTAGAGGTTAGAATACATTAATCAGTTCTGCAACTGACTGTTGTTTGTGTTTCATATCGCTGAAAATTGCGCGCTCGCATTTTGCTTTCAAATAATTTCCAACTTGTGAACTTGTCCGCGTTATTATAAAGCTCTGCCAAAATGTATTATTGCTTTCGTGTAGCAGAGCAGCAATAATTACACATCACAGACTGAATTATTAAGCGTGACGACGAGAAATGATGATGCGCGACCGTGTCGGGAATGTGCAATAAATTCTGGCTGAATTACGCATCCTACCGAAAGCTCGAAAGCTGTGCGAGTGCGACCATGCCGGAATGTTGTTGCACTGTGTTCTGTGATCTGCGAATGGGCGCAAATCTCGTTGCACATGTTGAAACGGCATAATCAAGGTAGTCTGCATGCTTTAACTCTCTATTCCTGTATTCCAATTCTCTTAACCTGTGGGGTCAGTGTAACGTAAAAGCGTAAATTGCAAAATTTCAAAATGTTCATGTTGAGTTGTGGCGGAGCCAAAAACCAACAGTCGTTAAACAGTCGTTAAGAATATAATAGGAAAATGGAAACAATACGATTACCAATTAGAATCGTATTATCTACATTTGACGTCCGCCAATCATTTGATTGCACGGGTGGAAAATGTATGGAGCAATGCCAAAAGCATGTGAGGATATTTTGATATCTGCATCTATATCTATCCAGTCGACTATCAGTGCC
>JARJDQ010028425.1:0-11455 GCA_030264215.1 Geostiba sp. GC000077
ATTCTTTTTTGTTGCACAGCATCTATTGTAAAAGTTGAACACTATTAAAAAGGATACTTATTTCGCATAAGTGTTTGATTTTTACAACAGCTGCTGTTCAACGATAAAGAATTTTGTTTTTATGCATATTTGTAAAATTGTAACATAAAAATTTGAGGACCTCATGAGGCCAAACGAAGACTTTCTCAGCATTTTGATATTAAAATTTAAAATTATTGTTTTCTCTTGTCATAAACTACAAAGTTACCTATAGCGTTTTTTCCGCGAATATTAGTCCACCCTGTATAGCATAAAAGAGACGCGCTGCGACCTGCGAAAAATGCAGCGTAGCAACGAGTTCAACAGATAGAGAAGAGATAAGCCACGCTTCTTCTTCAAATATCCAAATCTTTCTCATCATCAAAGTGTAAACCCACTCAAATTTTATTAACTTAGTTGGCATTAAGTTTATTGATCTGTGGTGGCTAAACTCTTTTCGCCACTGCCGTGCCCTATTTCAAAGCGCTAAAAGCCAAACAAGATCATACAAATCGCGATAAGCTCGGGCGCATGGCTCTGGGAAATTTTCACATCATCATAACCTCACATCTCAAATAAATTAGGCGTGTTTTTTCTCTCTGCGCATGCCCACATGAATAACATGATGCTTGTTCAGTTGTTCGGATTTCGGAATGTTTTCACTCGTTTTGCTCGCAGCATCGCAGCAAGGATACAATAATCGAGATAATGAGCAGATGATTATTATTTAGACAAGTTGCTAACGAGCTGCGCTATGCTGGCTATATGTAGAAAGCTGTATTTGCCAAATCTGAGCACTGAGCACTGAGCAGATAATGTTTTGTGCAGTGTTCGGGAGAGGGGAGAGGGGAGGGTAAACATAACAGTCCATAGAAAACGCAAAGAGCCAAGGCGCTGGAAAATCGACGACGCAAACGAATACGATAATATTACGAATGTAAGAAAAGTTTGTGCGCCGCACAGCGTTCGTTTAATTGGGAAACTTACGGCCTTAAAAGGGCTTAAGGTGTTATTAGTGCACTTGAATTGTGTGCTTGCACAACTTATGTATTTGCCTCTAACCTCTAATTAACGCAATGCACAAAACACACCATGACACCACAACCACTATGGGTGTATATTTGGTTGCCTACAGTAAATCTTAACCTTCAGCTTTCGTGCGAGTGCCAAGTACTATTAGGATTGCGTTTATTGGTTAGGACTTTTATGCGATTAGACGCCGCCCGCAATTTCTCAAGTCTCAACGTTTCAAGTCTCAAGTCTCAAGAAAACTCGTAGCAGCAGCCAACAAGTTGAACGAATACACGCGAATGCAAAAAAAAACAAAGAAATGCGTTTCTCGTAGAACCAAGAACGAAGAGAACTTTCAGCGATCACTGAGAACATACATTTTCCATTTTATGCTTCGCTTTACGTCTTACGTCTTACGTCTTACGTCTTATTCCAGTCTCCGGTGAAGTTAGGGCTTTTGGACACAAGACACAAATCCATCGCCAGCGGCGGTGGCGGTGAATATTGTTTGAAATCTTTCACAGCTCACGTCCTCACGAACGGGCTGCTCAATATTATTGATTTTCTGCCTGCTGCCTGCACCGCCAGAGGACAGCACAGGAGCACAGCATTAATCAATGTTGTCAGCACCCAGCACGTGAACTATTAGTATGCCCATAATTTTTAATAGTAAGCAGTATACAAACATCTTGCCTGCACGGGTGGCAACCATCATCGATTTTTATGCGTGAGACGCTTATTCAATACACGTGTTTGTATAATTCAGGTTCAGGCGCGCTCCAGGCCACTTCATGTCATTCCAGGCACAGGTAGTATTGAGACGAAATTTCTATGCGACCGTGTATAGTGTATAGTCTAAGTTGGTTCTTGTGTTCCATATTGACTCGTTGCTGGCGCAGTGAGCAAAATAATTTACGGAAGCTCGCAGGAAATTCAGAAATTCACATCGCGTTAGGTCCTCACCTCCTCATTTCTTCAGGTCCCTCGTCCCGCAAGTCGCAATAAAGTTTATTACTTTTCAGCAACGCGGCAAGAGCAGAGGGCGAGCAGGGCAACAAAACACAACAAAAGTATAGAGTATAGGTATATATGCAACACACATTACTGCGCTGTGTACAAGCTAATCGCCCATAAAACGGAACGAAACAATGCGCCAGGCTGGCAGTAAATTCCCCAAAGTGTATATTAAGAAATCGTATAGTATCGTAGATGGACGTACATTAAATTATTAAGGCTAGCGCAAACGGCGAACAGCAAGCATTTAACTTTTGGTTAAAGTTAAAAAGCTATAAAATGAAAACTCTGCATGTGCAAGATGTGAAGATAGCAAGAAACCAAGATACTTACTGTTACTGTACTATGTTCCGATATTCGTCAACCACTCAAACCAGACAAGCGACTCAAGCACAACACGTGGCGACGTTGCCACGTGTTTCAGCGTAGCACTAGTACCACTAGTACAGAACAAGTCGATCCGATTCCAACTGGATAACTATTTGTTCAGCGCTTGTCTCGCCGCCTGCCAGCCTGACCACTCTGGCAGGCCATTATCAGGTTTCAAATTAATTTTAATATTGCATGCTACACATTGAATGATGTTTGATAAAAATACATGGGCATTATGTTGTTACGATAGTAGCGCTAGCGTTAGCGCACACGTAAATGGAACATGATTATTGTGTTTGCCTGGACAAGGGCGTAAATTGAAAATTCGAATTTAAATTCAAAAATTAAAACGTTCCCTTGTTCCTTCGTCACTGTCATTCGAGTGCGGAGTTCCTGTTCCTGTTTGTAATATAAAATTCATATTTTAAACATTTTAACATTGTGATGTGATACTCAAAAACATGCAACACTGCAACGGCAGCAACAGTGCAACTCAAATTGAAATACATTACGCTAAAATGCACAACGCAGAACAAACAAAAAACGGGAAATAAAAGCATTTATAAACTAAACTCTGTACCCTGGGCAACAGGGACTTTTAAAAGTTAATCAGAGCTGCAACATCATTTCATCAAAATAAAAAATCGGCACATTTGTGAGGTTACCACAGGTGCAACACTTGAAAAGCTGTTGTTGTATAGTTGGTTGCGGACAGTTAGGGGCTAGAGTGGCTATACACGAGACGTCTCATGTCTGCTTGCGACGTTGCATGCTTTTTCATAAAGAAATTTGAACAAAGTGAATAAGTGAAATGCAAATATGTGCGCACACGAGTCGGAGTCTGATGTGTTCTTGCACTTGATATTCAACATTACGTAACATAGCGGCATGGCGCCAATGGCAAATAAATATTTATCGCGTTTTGTAATTAATGACTGCCCGAGACTGCCCGACGTTGTCCAGCATGTCAATATTACATCCTATTTATCTAACTTATATTTATAGCATTGCTTGATTTACGAGCGGCGCACATTTGAATCCCCATGATGATATACATGATTTAAAAATTAAATGTTTTGTTTTTAATAATATTTAGATGATAACGCTGAGCATTTGAGCAACACTGAGGTTATGGCCAAAACAAGTGTAGAAGCTATTCAACTTTAATAACTCGTACAGTTTTGTTAGTCATTAGTCGAATCTGAGGAAACTGCTTTAAGATCGGATAAACCGACAAAAACCGGTTAAAAATTAAAAAAAGTTCTATCTTGAACGGCACTCGATTAAAGAAATTTTAAAATGGCAACATTGCATTTTTAGACTCATTCATAAACATCAAAATTAGTAAACAAATAATAACATTTCCATAGCTACCGAGATTAAACCTGAAAAATCATTGTATATTTCGCATTTCAAATTAATGGTTATGCCATGTTGCCACTTATATTTTTCCTTGAATATAATGCTACTGAAGAACTGTCAATGATTTCTCATTGAAAGACACAAATAATATCAATGAAACTTTGGGAAATGCTTCTTAAATTCTTGAACTTACCATCCGTCAGTATTCCGAAAGATAATTTTATGTATTTTAGAATTAAGAAGTTTAAAACTTTCCAGGTGTTTAACAACACAACGGTAAAATATTTTCAAAAGTGTAAATAATTATTTCAATAGCTTTTGCACTCTTTTGCATATTACTACCAAAATGTGCTAGTTGTGTTGCCTAACATACGTTATAGATGTACATTTAGATTAGAATGTCGGCATAACTTATGTGACAGGATTACATAGTGTAATTTGAAACAGAAGAATTGTGTAAACGCTGTTTGCTGTTTTAAATCCTTCTTTGGTAACTGGTAAGACCTGAGCCTGATATTTCTGTATATACCTACGTTCACTAACATTTTACAAGTCTTCTCTAGAGTCAACATTCATCGTGCAGTGATCGTGCATAACCTCAAAAGAAAGTGTGCAATGTAGATTTGTTTTCGGAGAGCGGAGATTGCGTGCGTTTCGCTTTGCGGAGTTTTCGGGTTTGGTGAAGATCAGCAAGGAGGAGAAGAAGAGTGTGTTTGTAGTGATTTGACCTCCCCCGGTTATTTATCAGGCCGTGTCCTTGGACCCGTAACCATGCCTCGGCGTTGTACTACGTTCGCCTCCCGTTTTTCACGTATTAGTGCTCGCACACCGTAAATACTACGTGCACTTATACGCTATACGTGCTGGGGGCGCCCGCCGCCGCCGCCGCCGTACCAACGAAAACTTGTAAGCACCCCGCACACATCGATGCCGATGCCGCCGTCGCCGCCGCGCCAAAGCTCATTTCACATGCCGCACACGTTCAAGAATATTAAAACCGGCCCCCTTCCCAAACCCGATGCGCTGATGCTCCCCCGAAAGAAAGGGAAACGCATAATATTTTGCACTATTTAGACATTTGGACATCTGTATTTGGTTTTGGTGTAGGATGCAGGGACCTTCTTTACCGACCTCAGAAATTTTGGAAGAAATTCGATTCGGAACGGATGCTCCTTCAATAAAGCAGTAATTAGTGTGTTTTTTTTTTGGTGGTTGTGGCGGCGGCGGAGGTTTTTGCGCTTTTTGTCGACAGCCTGGGGGATGTAGGATGTAGCGGAAAGGAGAACGCGACCGTCTGCTCCACGGTGCCACACGGTACACAAATTTCTTGATGCCGAGATGTCGACGATCGATATACGTACTCTACGCACTCCTGGGGTTTCTGGAGGAAATTTCGGCGTCTACTTTAATGCGGGCATGCGGCATTATAACACCGCCAGCTCAGAAGCTCAGCAGCTCAGAGCTCAGGTCCTCAGGTAAGGCACATTGCTGTGTTGCCAGTGTTGCTGATTTGATTGCAAATTGTGTTCACATGAATTTTTATTTTAGAACATGCCACACAAAAAAAAAACAGCACGCGGTTTTAAACATTTGAACTACCGCACGGAAACTTTGCCCCGTTGCCCCGTTTAAGAACAAAAAGCTTTTGCGGCCCAACTCCAACTTGTTGTGAACTTGTGAGTGGTGAAGATTGAGTACGATAGCGCCGAACGAATTGTCACGTTTCCAAATCGTATGATTAGCGCATTAGTTGCCCACAAGCGTTTGTGCAACCGTTTTGCTGTTTTGGTGTTAGTGCGCAACCCTGGTGAGCCTGTGGCAAATGCTAAAATCACGCACATGACCACCCCCTTGACGTGTATGCAGTGTGCACGTGCGCGCAACAAAAAACTTGTTGGAAATAATCGCTAATTAACAATCTGCAGTGTTAATAGCATTTGTTCGTGTTCGGCCGTGCTCGCCTCCAAATGGACATGTTCACAGTCCCCCCGCAGTCGCCCCAATCAGAGCACAAGCCTATTTAGATAACATTCCTGATGATAGTGATGATTTGCTGGAAACTGGAAAGAAATACCGAAAAAGTGCTCTCCACTCATATTTTATTGGAAGCTCCGAACTGATGCCACTAGAATCAAGTATTAAATCCTCTCTGGCAGCTTTAGTTTGTTAAACTGAAGCGGCTCCGCTGGCTGTGTTTGTAGGTTATGTGCGCATGTGTGCGTTGAATGCGGCGGTGGCGGTGACGAACGTTGGCGAACTAAGAAGGAAGTTTATATGGCGGTTACATTACTCAAACAGGCGCACCAAAACCGCGCAGGATGTGTGAAGACATTAACGCTAAAACTAAATTGGAAAGGAATACTTTGCGCGTCGCAGTCAGACGCGCGCGGCTTTCGGCTCCATCGACGCGAAATGCGAGGCGTTGAAACTCCAGACTTGAGGACTCAATTTCTAGCACATCAAATAATGTTGGCTGGTAGTAATTTGCACACGACCCTCACCCCTGTTTTCTCCTTTATCGTCTTCATTTTGTCTCTCCCGAAACTATGTTCTAATTTGAATAATTTAGTCAATCTATTGAATTTTAACCTTCTTAACCTGCACGACGTTTCGGTGCTATACTAATGTGTTTGGTGTGTTGCCTAACGTTGCGCTCAACCAAAAACAACCAGTGCCTACCTAAAATCGAGAATAATAAAAGAAAACTGACAATTAAGGCGGTAAGTATCGCACATTACACATTAGTGAGAATAACTATAGTTTAACCTAAAAAATACAGTTCTATTTCCCCCCACCCTTCTTAATCTGCCCGACGTTTCTGTGCTATACTAATGTATTCGGTGTGTTGCCTAACGTTGCGCTTAACCAAAAACAAGTATAGTGTTGCCTACATAAAATGAAGAATAAAAAGCTAGCAATAAAACATCATTTTAAAGACGGTAAGTATCACACATTAGAGAGATTAGCTATATAGTTTAACCTGAAAAATACAGTTCTATTGCCCCTCACCCTGTTTTCTCCTTTATCATCTTCATCTTATCTCCAATCTCCAAAACTATGTTCTAATCTAAATAATGTAGTAAATCTAATGAATTTTAACCTTCTTAACCTGCCCGACGTTTCTGTGCTATACTAATGTGTTCGGTGTGTTGCCTAATGTTGCGCTCAACCAAAAACAACCAAAAAACTGACAATAAAACCTCATTTTGAAGACGGTAAGTTTCACACATTACACATTAGTGAGAATAACTATAGTTTAACCTAAAAAATACAGTTCTATTTCCCCCCACTATACATAAAATGAAGAATAAAGAACTAGCAATAAAACTAGCAACAAAGACGGTCAGTAATACACATTAGAGAGATTAGCTATATAGTTTAACCTGAAAAATACAGTTCTATTGCCCCCCACCCTGTTTTCTCCTTTATCATCTTGATTTTATCTCCAATCTCCAAAACTATGTTCTAATCTAAATAATGTAGTAAATCTATTGAATTTTAACCTTCTTAACCTACCTGGCGTTTTGGTCCTACTAAAATGTGTTCGGTGTGTTGCCTAACGTGGCGCTTAACCTAATACAAGCAGTATGTGTGTTGCCTACTATTGCAATAAAACCTAATTTTAAGGACGGTAAGTTTTAATCACACATTAGTGAGAATAACTATAGTAACCTTTAAAAAAATACAGTTCTATTTGTCCAATGAAGACAAACAAAAGATCATGGAAAGAGCAATCATTTGCTATAAAACTTTACTAAGAAAGCACAATTCCGTGCCTCATGCGGCCAAGAGGTCCTTTCCTAAAGTATCTCAGGCCTCCGTCCCGCAACCCCATGAGGCGCAATTTACTGGCGCACGTTTTGGGGTTGTAATTTAGACACAATACGGCTGAAGGGAAAAAATATAACCTTCAAGTCGGCCACCAACGAATTTGTACCGAAAAAAAAAGCGGAAAGGTTTACGCAGCATGTGTGCCGCAGGTAGGTAGAAAAAAAATCCGCAAATCTAAATAATTTCCGCGCTACATTTATCACAACCCTTTGTCAGAGAGTCAGACTCAGGGTGAGAGTCAGAATTTTTATTTAAATACCACGATCATTTGTGCCTTCTTTGCAGGTTGCGCATTACGCCTGGCACCCGTAGCACCGACGACTGTTTTATAATACTTGGGTCATATTTTTGCGCCTTCCCACCCTCCTGCAGAGGCGGAACACGCACTCGAAGAGAGACACCAATGTCATGACACAGGACACAGGACACCAGAACATACCGAAAACGTTTTGCACAATGTGTACGTGTGTAATACACGCGCAGGAGAGGAGGTGGTACGCGAGGTACGTTTTCGGTGCGCGCCGGCGGGAGGAGGGGGCGGGAGGGGGGGTGGTTGGGCATATAACCCAATTGTAAGTGTTTCCGTATCGATTGTTCAACATTTTGCGCTGCCTGCCTCGGCCGACCCCCCGGCCGCCGCCGCGGCGTTTTCGCCACCGCCACGGGCAGGCCATTACGTCCCCCGGTCCCCGCCGCACACACATGTGAATGGCGCGGGCGCTTACTACGGCCGTGGGCCCGCATATACCTACATCCAACATACATTTCGCAGGACGGACCCTGCACTGCAGGTAGACATGATGATAACGGCGAAATGGTTTGAGTTTGACCTCCTCTGCTTCTGGGCCTCTCTATACCTATACCGCACCAACACCGCCCCAGCAGGTTGGCCAGCGGTCGCCGATGGCCGCTTCTCCTGACAATACGCGCGGGGGCACGTGTGCATTGTTTTGCTAGGGCTAGGGCTAGGGCTAGAGCTAGTGCTTGATGGACATAAAAATAGTGCATCCCTTGCATATTGCACACTGCGCCGCTTTATACGCACATTAAAATTAATGTGCGTTGGCCACATGTGCACTGCGAAATATGGCCATCTACATCAAACTATGATTAAATCTGCTATTTTTAATTTTAATTCGATGCAAGCTCACATTAAATGTTTTAATGTATATTTGGTTGCATACAGTTGCAGGTCGTTGCAGATTATGATTGATCCACATAATTTATATGATCTTACAAAAGTACGCTTGGTTGCCTAGAGTAATTTGTTTATTTCACAGATTTCAGCAAAAATAACTGAAACTTGAAAGTTAGTGGGTTTTCGTCAAATGTTAATCAAACTATTACTCAGCTAGACCTTTAAACGCCAAGGGATAGTTACTGCGGAAGAGTTTAACTTTAAATAAGCTCTGAAAGGTTTGCATTTTCATCAATACCCTTATCCGCCGCCAGGGGCGCCAACGACGATGACATATGATTATTTTGAGTAATGAGCTGAGCCTGAGCTAATGTTACAGAGCCCTTCATCCCCCAGCGTTCATATTAAGAAGCAGTATCAAATTTGCGAAAGATAATTTATAATCCTTCGAGTCCACAAGGCGCTCTTCACAGTCTTCACGTGCTCCACAAGGATCAAGGAGAAAACGCAACAGCACGATTAGCTTCCACCTTTTGCCGACCGCCCGGCGTGCGCTCGCAACGTTCGCAATTTCCTAGAACCGTCCAGAACGCCACACCACACCACCGACCAAAGGCATCTAGAATCTAGAATATTCTTCGCCGGTGGTAATTAACCAAAGTTCAGTTTCGTCGTAAATTTTTACGCTCGGCGCCCGCCGCAAATGAAAGTAGGTGAAAATATAAAAAATGAGAACGCAATACAATCGGGCGGCATAATCTAAATCGTTTTTTCCTTTCTGCTTCGCGTTCTCGCGGTCTCTCTTCGTGCGCATTTTCGTGGATGCCCACGTATCTCTGCTATACAGTGCTTTTCATTTATCCCGAACATAGACTAATGCATTGCCCATGTCCACGGAGCAGAAAAAGACAAATTAAAAAAACAATTTCGGTGATTGCTCCCAAACCACTGGGGCGATTTGAATTTCCTCTACGGATTCTTGTTGCTAAAGTTAATCCGCCTCGTAAACTGCTTTTGTGCGGCCGCCAGAGGGCGCCGTACACCCCCGCCAGTTTATTCCCGTTTTCTCCCGAACGATACTCCCGAGGGAAATGCGGATGATGGCAAGACTCGTCAAAAAGAATGCTCTATCATTGTAGAAATTTTCAACTCTAGCTTTTCGCCTTTCCGCGCACTGGGCGAAAATGTAAATTTTACAATATTGGAAATTGGGATATTTCGGAAATGCCCACCAGGAGGAGGAAGGTGGCAAATACCTTAAGCATGCCTACCTGGAGACTGGAGGGAGACAGGACCGTCGCCGCTTATGTGAGAATCCAGGTAGTGCGGTGTGCATTATTCGAGGGAGAATCGCCAAAGCAAAAACCAGTTCGAGGTGCTACCCCTCATCACGACGTTGCATGGGTTTGGCAAAAGAAAAACGTGGAGACAAAGGGTGAGATTCTTGTTAACGTTACTCTCGATGATCTGTATGAATAGGTTCCGCTGCTGGTCGTCGAGGATGCGGCACAGCCCTTCGACTTACTATTGGGCAGAACGCTGCTGGAGCATCCCCACGTCGCTTTCGTTAAAATCGGGTCCGTGCTGCGGTTCGGTTACAGCTCCTTAGGAGCTTTTGCTCGCCCTAAACTGCGAGGAGCCCGAGAAGGTATCGATCCATATGCTAGGTGAAGCGACACACATGGGCCAGACGAGGTGTATTATCTCACCAGTGCACAGGGCTGTTTATATTTGTTTTACATTAATATTTATAGCAGAGTGGGATGTAGGAAGAGGAGCAATATAATAAAACCAATTAGTTGTTTAGTTTTCGGTCTTTAATTCATAACCACGCGGTCCAAGAAAAACTTGGCCAGATCCCCTCACCTGCTCAAGACGCTATCGTTCAGTACACCATTTACACCTTAACGTCATTTACATTGACTCGACATTTTTATGGAGCAGTAATTTCTTGACTTTTAATACCAATCCATTTGAGGCACATTATTTATGCATCGTCTCGGCGAGTTGTCTTCCATATTTATAAATTGTACAATCGTCCGCAACGAAACTTGCGCGGTCTAATTCCCTTGTCGGATGCATATAGACGCATAGACGCGTCAATTCTCAGTAAACCTATCTCAATTGAGATTAAAAAGTCGCGCAAGTTCTGTTCCTGGTAATAGCACCTTCCGACCTACCTGTGACGAAAAAGGTTATGACCAAGTTGTCCCCAGTGCCATTTCAGAACGTGGTCGAGTTTTCTCCTAAAGTTAAAGGTAAAATTTTAAGGTATTTTCTAATTGTTTCCCAAACTTTCACAATTATGTAAGTTTATGAGTTATTGCTCATTGAAAATTGCCAATTATTTTTTCAAAATAAATGTTTCTTGCCAATGAGCGGTATGCGGTATGAACATGAACAGTGAAATATATCAAATTAAAGGACATTTTGCGCTCTTCCAACGCTAATATCATAATGGGGGCTATACGCTCGGTGAAACAGCATATACATTAATATGAGAAGATGGGTAATTTTTCAAAATTATTTTTGGTGTAATTCGTTTTGGTCCAGTAGATCGTGAGATATTTCAGTTTATGTACTGACGTCACTTTTGTGAGTGAATCCCGTAGGTGTGAGGCCAGCGCGCGCACTGACACAACACACAACACAACCTCAAAAGTGACGTCAGATAATATACACTTTGATGGTCAATATCTCGCGTTCTAC
>JARJDQ010028464.1:0-11370 GCA_030264215.1 Geostiba sp. GC000077
GCAAATGAGAAGATTTTTACTCAGATAATTGTTTGTTTCAATACTTCTTTTGAGGTGTACTGTCGTTCCCTAAAAGGATGTGAACTAAATCGTCTCATTAGCGAGATAATATATTTTTTAAATTTTAATAATTTAAATAATAATTTACGATTTAGTTCACATCCTTTTAGGGAACGACAGTACACCTCAAAAGAAGTATTGAAACAAACAATTATCTGAGTAAAAATCTTCTCATTTGCGAGATAATTACCTCTTTTTTTTTTGTTAATTTTGAAAGATTAAGAAAATTATTATCTCGTCAATGACAATACTTTTACTAAAATAATTTTTGGTTTAAATATTATAAATGATTAAAATTAAGAAAAAAAAAATTGTCGCCAATGAGACGATTATTACTAAGATATTTTTTGAGTTTTCGTCTTCTTTTCAAGTATAATACTATGATCTCCTAGAAGAATAAACTCAAGACAGTAAACACCCTGAATACAAAGTTGTTTACATAAGTAAAATCGGTCAAATACTTTAGGACTTGGAGAACTTGGAGAATTTACATGTCTAGACAACAACCTTAAATTCGTTGCTCCTAGCGAAATATGTGTGTAATAGAGTAATAGTAATGTGGTTGCAGCGATGAAAAAGAAGTGGTCGTAGTTTATCGGTTCGCGCTAGAGCGCTGGCCCCGGACATTTCACTTGGAAAGGCCGATGAGAACGCGCGCATGGCTTTCGGGGCAAAAATCGGCGCGTTTAAATTATGAATCATAATTTACACACATGGCCGCCCACATGCGGAACGCGCACGCTTGTCTGCGATCTGCACTAGCTGCAGGTCCGGTGGCTGGAGCGCCAGGCCGGCACGCAGGGAGCGCAAAAAGTGCGGTCCACGCCAGGCGTGTGGAATGCACCAGACACGCAACCAGACGCATGCACACGTCCAAGTCTGGGGTCTGGCAAAAGGGTATGCGCGTTCCAACGATCGCTCATTTGCATAGATTGGCATTCGATGTTATAACCATGCGACTTAGCCGGAGCCAGCCAGCGCAACAAGACAGCGGACGTGCGAATTGCAAATCGCGACAAATTCCAAGCGTTTCAACAATTCCATTTTTCCGCAACAAACCTCTGCTGCCCTCTGCGCATCGATTATACGATACTCTTGATACATAACATGCTGTAACAGGCAAATAGAAGCGAAGGAAAAAAAACAAGATACGCGCCAAGAGAGCTACGAAGGAAAAAGTTAAAGTCGTCGTCCGCGAGCCGGCTGCTAAATATGGGCATGTCGGTTAGGTTATACTTATACTCCCTTGTCGCGGCTAATTGAGTTATAAATATTGGCATCGCTACTGTTCGCCTTCGCCTCCGATCTGGGCGCAATATACATACCTGCGCACACGTCCGAAGCGCGACGTCGAGCATCGTGTACTTACGAGCACAAGCAGAACGACGGACAGCGGAATCCTGATCCTGCATAGAAGAAGAGGAAGCCTTTGCGGTCTTGCTCCGATGCTCGGAGCTCGGACTGAGATGGTAGCGAGTCGCGACTCGCGACGTTACCACGTTGCGGTCGTTGCGCGATTCTTTGTAAAGCAGCGATTAGTGACACAGCGATCTTTTTCGACTCACATTTATTCACATGGGTTAGCCGCGCTGCGCGGTTTCACTAATCGCCATTTTAAATTTTATTTTGCTATTCTCGCGTTTGCTCCCGATTCTTTTTGAATTTCAATGAGCGGCATTGCGCGCGCGCGACCCGCGGTCACCCTCTGCAAAAACCAATGGCGGTGGGCGGGGAGCCGCGCACTGGCAATGATAACGACCCGGCGACGCGCGATCGTTTAAATTGAATTAGAAAACACACCGCATGCGATCGCGGCCGCAGCCACAAAGAGTGCCAGTGAGACAAAGCGCACAAAGAAAATTCACTTTCGGTTTTTACCCGTGCACATTGTTACACATGTTCGGAGAGTCTCTCTTCGAGAATGGCATTGCGTCGCCCCGTCGCCGTGTGTGTGCGCGCACGCCGAGGAACATGACTTGACATAATAAACGAGAATTATTATTAATAACAATAATAACGAGCCGCATAATGCGACGCATTGTACGGCCCAAATTACGTATTGCAAACATTCGATTCGAGGCTTAGTTATTTCGTTATGAAAACATGGCCAGAGCTTTGAAAAATAAAAGTGGTCCCATGACTCGGCGTTGATGAGGAGAGGCAAATAAACGAGAGAATTGTTGTTTTGTAATTGCATAGGAAAGGCGAGTTTTGAATGGTGTGACATAAACTTGGGATTCGTTTAAGGCCTATAAGGCATTTAAGTTAAGTACACGAAGGAGATTAAAAAGCAATCGCGCGGGTCGGCGCTCTTCTGAAGCCACCGGAAATCCTGCTCATTTCTCAATTAGCTGCGTGCAACTTGCTAGTTCCTTACAAAATGCCCTCCCCAAAAATGTGCGAATCATCATTTCTACTGTTGCTTCACCTTTTGGTGAATTTGGTAATTTTCCGCTGTCTGCGATTAAGTAACACAATGCCTGACCTGAAATTCCCGATTTTTCCTCGGGTAACTTTTCATTATTAAATGTCGAAATGTTCCAATTAGAAAGTGATCGATTTGGCCAAGCGCTCACATACACAATTTCCTAGTGATTTTCAAGTCGCCCGTCGTTCTTGCTCAGCGTCCATATCGATTACATTACATAATTTGATTAATAATTACACACCGACGGGCGAGCGCATTCTTCCTCCTTCATTCTTTCTGCTCGCTCAGCATGCAATCATTCAATTTGCGCACGAAAATTCCACTTCGCTAACCAACCAGAGTACCAGACCGATTAAACGCGCGCCTCTCGGATAAAGCACCATCAAGCAACAGAAAATCGCGCGTACAAATAAATCTACAATTCTTTGCGCAGATTTATCGGCGATGCGGTCCACCAGTGATCGAACGTGTGTTTAGCGTGTAAAGGCAGTTTAACAACATGTCAAGGTTTTAATTGAGGAAGTGTTTTATTATTTTTATTTTATTTTATGTCCCCCCCCCCCCCCACTCACTAACGATCCAAATCTGCGGTCCACACATAGCGATTGAAATAAATTCATTTGGGTGTCGTTTCATTCAAAATTCCTATTCGCTCCGCCACTCCGGTTAGCTTGATGATCCCATCCGAAGTTTACCTGGCAGCCACGGAACCAACACGTCGAACGAAATAAACTCGATATAAAAACGGTACATTTAAAAGTTCGCTCTTAAAAATTCGGAGCGTCCATAAAACCTGCGCCCGGCGCGTATTGCGGATGTAATCTGGTTTCGTTCGCATTTCGGCGTTTATGATTTAGTGGATATTTCAATAAAAGCGTTATTAATAATTCACATTGTTAAGAGAAACAAATAAATTTTGGCGTTTTAGGTCAACTTGTGTGGTCTCTGCCGGCTGCTGCCACCAGCGGCCGAGGTGTTTCGATGCCGCCGCTAAACTCGTCGACGCTCACCGAGGCACGCACAACCCAGTTTTTCTACCTCTACCTGCATCGTTTGTTGGCTTTAGCAATGCGGAGCGCCGGCTCGATGTGAAATAGATAAGCCGCTCCGCATCGGGCGTATGTTGACAACGCCGAATTCTTCGGGATTGTTGTGTTATTTGCTCCACTCCGGAATCCGGAGGCTCGATGGCGATGCGCGCGGTCCGGATGCCTACTTGTTTGCCTCTTGTTATGCCTACGAAGAGGCCGCCTCGTCTTTGGAGGCAACGACGCAGGTTTCACAGCCGTTAAAATGTAATCGCAATAATCGCATTAGTTGCTCGTGTGTTCGGCGTGTGCATCTCGATTCGTTACAGTAACATATTCTATATTTTAGCTATTTTTAGATTGCGCTACCATCAGTGACGTGCGGTGATATTTGTTAATGGGAAACATTAATAGTTTTAGCCCAACTTTAAAATGCATTTTAAGCTGGACTATCACGATCTCCATCTGATCATGTTTGTCCACCATTTAAAAAGAAATTAAAAATTGCCAAGTACTAATATGTATACATAATACACATCTGTATGAAGAGCATTTTCCAAATTGAGTATTCTAATGTTTGCAGTTCCTTTGATTATACGAAATGATTCTTTAATTTCGGAATTCCTCTCAAGGTTTTATAGATGACCTTGAAAGAAGTACAGTTAGCGAAAAAGTTGGTAAATTATTCTTCATGGCCGAGATACAGGGCAGTAAAGTTTCTGTCAACTTTGTTTCTAATTATTATTTTGTTTTAATTTCAGGTGTAATTGAAAAATGATTTAATTCGTTAATTGATTCATTGGGATATTGGGAAGAGTCATGTTGGGGGTGTTTATAATAAATGGATGTGGTCCATCCCCAAAAAGTTTTTTTATGATGTTGTGGTGTTTATTACGTCGACATGTTTCGCCTCCCTTATGTTGGAAACATGTCGGCGTAATAAACACCACCACATCATAAAAACCTTTTTGAGGATCACGACACATCCATTTATTAATTTGTTAACTATTTCAATTCACATTTTTGATCCATTGGCAAAATCAAAGGAAGAATTGTATTTAAAAAAAAATAACAAGTTTTCAAATCTATATTTTTAAGGTAGTCCTTGCACGACAACCTCCTTCAATTTAATGACATTTTGCAAGCATTCCAATCGGACAATTTTAAGAAAAAAGTTTTAACGCGAAAATAAGATTCATCGTCTATAAACAAAGATAATTTGAACAAATTTAACACTAAAAAGATTGGGAAAATTTGTTTATGGGGTGTAATTCTGAACCCGCTCGATAGAAATGATTTAAATTTTAGTGAGATGTAACCATGTGCAATATGCGCATTCAAAAAATGAAATACCATCTCCGTCTAGTTTCTTAAATAATTAAGAACAAAGTTTATTTTTTTGGCGCGCTTGGAACTGCTGGGTGTCACCACTTTGACTCGGCAACCCGGCAACACTGTGCATGTGAACTAAAGTCCGGTGCATAAAGCATGACGTTAGGCAGTTTGCAGTAACACGCGCAAAGTTCGAGCTTATTCAGATATGAACGTTCACAACGTCTAACGTAAGAGGATTCACGATAAGCGCAAACGTAAAAGTTCGGAACTTCGAACATTTCGACGCAAGACGTAGAAATCGTCCAATCAAATTGAAGCATCTGCCGAGCCGCGCTGTGCGCATGCCCACCGCTTAGCTGTGCGCTGCTACGGTATGTGATGTCTGCGCGGCTTAGCGTTTTCATTGTGAATGCTCTCTCCGCAGACATGAAACGGCAAAAATTTGTCATCAATCGTTTTACGTTATACGTTTGCATTGTGTACCAAACTTAACTCTGCAACTCGGTCGACTGTTCATGTTTGCGTTGTAGCTGGAATGCAGTGTTACCACGACTCGGTAGATGTTAGTGTGCGAAAAGCTGCACACACAATTCATTTATGTGTTAGTGTCTAAAGTGTACAGTCTGTGACAAAATTCCTTCCTATCCGGCAAGAATATTAATATTATTAATACATTATTTAGACCATGTACACAATTTCTTTCACATATTCCACCTGTTTCAACTGTATGCAAATCATTTAGGCACTATGTACAACAGTAAAATGTATGTTTAAAGCTTCTACAGAAATTATCCGAACTGAAACTTTTTACTCGAATAGACTACCTTAAAGTGCATTTTAAGCTGGAAGTGTTTTCCATGCTCCATCTGATCCTGATTGTCCAGCTTTAGGGTCTTTTCAAAAGAAATTAAAAATAAGCTTCTACGATTTTATACATTCCCTGTATGAAGTATTTTCCGAATTGAGTATTCTAATGTTGTGACTAAATGGTATAACTAAAAATTGGCTTCGGAAGCTTCGATCCGCACGCCCCTGGTAATGAAATAAACACACGGAATAGCTAGATGCAACACACAACACACTGGTCGTGAAGCTGGCGCCGAAGAATGCGGTAATTTATGCAAACATGGAAATCCAATTGCAAATCAATTACGGATGCAGGCCGTCTCGTGACACGCATGCGGCATGGGAAATTAATATGAAATAATTTACGCGTGCCGTGCGGCGCGGCGCGCCGCGACAGGCTATTATTTAATAAAATTAATAGCGCTCGCGCGTCGCGCAACACGACCGAATGGAAGCGTGGCGTTATCGGCTGGCGCAGACGCGCACAAAACAATGAGTTTCGTATCCAATTGCGAGCCGATTTTTGCCCACATCGCCCGCCGCTGGGATGCGCAAAACCAATAATTAAGATGCAAACGCCGAGATTATGCGGCCGCGCGCATTTTTTTCCCAATGTTTATGCGTGCATCGTGCACGCGTCTGCCCTTGTTTCTGATGCTCTGCGCTTAGGCAATTTCTATCGCAGACGCAGAAGGCAAAAAGCGCCAAAGCCGCATTATATCGCGCGGTCGCATCGTTATTGTTAAATATACACAATGCAGAAAAAGGCGCATCGGCTATTAATTGTGCTGCGTTTGTGCGGCCATGCAGCTTTGGGGCGCGCACAACGTTTGCCATTGCAGCCCGGGACATTTCCAAATATATGAGATTCCATTTGTTGTTAATGAAACGGGTCCGGGAATGAAAAATCCGCGCACGGTGGAAACTTGAAAAGCCTGCTACGCGCATTTATAAAGCGCGCGCAAGGCGAAGGAGTCCGCGCACTCGCACAAAGAGATTATATCGGATTACCGACATCGAGGCGCCGCGAGCCTCTTAGCCAACCCGAACCAACACAACGCGAGTGCATGTTGCGCACGCTTTTGTAGGTGTATCGTGTATGCGTGTATGTGTGTGCCTCTCGCGAACGACTTCGTAATCCTCGCGAATATCGCGCGTATTCGCTCCGTGCATCGGACTTGCTGCCTGTGTGCGCACGCTATAAATGCCAAGGACAATCAATCCCTGCATTGCCTTGTTACGTGCATTAAGCGAACGTACGCGTGGCTTATAGATTTTCTATTGTTATCGCCACTTAGTACTTGCACTTAGCGCGCTCGCAAAAAGCGCACTTACAACGGCGCGGCGACAAAAAGTGTGCAAATGTCTTAGGAACTTAGGAAGATCGTTTTCACGCGAACCCTTGAACATTCAAGGCGAGCCTACTAAATCAAAGTCATTGTGAATTTCGAAGCAAGAGATAATCATTTTTTATGTGCCTCATTTGAGGTCAGTTCAATATCTGGCCATCTATGCTCGATTATGAAAAAGTTTTGGCGCTCATGTTGAAGTTTTGGGACGGCCAGCTTTTAATCCAAACAAAACTTGCACTGCAGCTTTAGAACAAAGTAATTTTTGCATTGGCCTGCTGCTGTCTATAGAAACATGAATTAGCGGAAAAATCTCAAAAACCATGAAAATATGAAGACATGAAGAGCACATGTAGATTTTGTGATTTGTTTACATTAATAGTTCGAAACTTCGCACCGAGATGGCGCGCATGATGCAAATTTGAGAGATTTTAATATTTTTTTTGGAATATACGACGAAAGTTGGTTTCTGCGCATTTAGTATTGCGATCCTACTTTAGGCTCTGCGCTACCGTTCTATTCCAAAATAGTACATTGTACAAGTCACGAGAAGGCGCTGGCGACGCCGGAATTTGAATTCAAAGTGCTTTGTAAACCCACATTGTAAACCCCATTGGCACAAAACATAAAAAGTTATAAATAAATAACAAGTTTTTTGTTGTTGCTGGTTATTTTACGTTTTTGCGACACTGGTTATTCCTGTAGACCACAGAGAAAGAAGACTGTCACCGTCTAAGCTCAGTGCCATCTCAGAGCCAGTGCCCAAACTTGTTAGTTTATGATTCCAAAGTATTGTTCTCTCTCTGTCATGCGCGGAAACTTCTGTAGTCTATTATCTCTGGAAGTTTTATAGGTGGCCTTGAAAGAAGTATATTTTGCGAGAAAAGTAGGAAAATTGTTCTTCATTGTCCAGATACACAGCGTTAAAGCTTCTTTGTCAATTTTGTTTCTTATTAGGTGCAATTAAAAGATTATTTAGTTTGTCATCTATTTCATTTGAAATTTTTGATCCACTGGCAATATCCTAAGAGGAATTGCATTTTAAAGTTTTAATCCTGAGCTTAAAACTATAGATTTGAAAATTTGTTATTTTAAAATTCAATTGCTCCTACGATTTTGCCAATGGATCAAAAATTTCAATTGGAGTAGTTAACAAATTAAACAATATTTCAATTACGCCTTAAATTAAAACAAAAGAATAATTAGAAACAAAAGTTGACAAAGAATCTTCAACAGAGCGTTAAAATGTTGTTACTAAATATTTACTTCTTTCACAGTCGGCTCACTTCGTGAACCTTCGGGCTCGGTTTAGATCTTTCGCGCCCAGATTATTTGGGAACACGAAAAAACGAGCACTTTTAAGTGTCGCTGAGGAACTTAATGACAACGGCAAATATGAGGGGAAAAAACGCAATTTTGTCATTAACTTTGAGTTGACACAGTATTCGGGGCTGGCAATGCCAGCGTTCAGCCGATCGTGGATTGGAATGAGGAACGAAGCCAAGTTCGTGTTCATGTTTCGCCTTGATAAAAAGCCGAGTGTGATTTTGACCTAAAGAGAGCCCAATGCATACGGGCGCCAGCTCGACCGTCCGTACGAGCGTATGAATTGGTGCAGGTTCTGTACGCGGCTGCAAGAAGAGGCGCACGGCGCACGAAGAAGACAAGCGGAGAATAATTGGTTGGCAAAAATGGCTGAAGGCGCTATATAACTGGAACTGGGCTCGATAATATACCGTTTTTAATGTATCAATACGTAAACGAAACGTACTCCGCGCCAACTTTCAACCTTCTTTTCAAAAGTGAGCTCATCTCGCAGGCATACCAAACTGCGCTCCCCACTCTTGCATGCTTGCGCCTGTTTCACTGTTTGTATCGATGTTATTGCAATTGCACCGAAAACCGCGCGGCGCCGATGCGCTAACAATAAACTTGTACAGTTTATCGTTTGCACTGCATACGTGTAAAAGCTTTCGCACATTTTTGCGCATGCAGCATCCGCTGACAATCAACATAAATTGAAAACAAAATGGCCGGGATGACGTGACACCTCGGACAACCTCGGAGACTCGCCAGCAGGCGGTTGGTAACTTATGGTGGTTTCTTTTCGCGTCGGTGCGGCGGCGCGGCGGCGTGTTGAAAGTATCAGAAATTAAGCGTGCTTTTTTAGCGCCCGCGTGACGGCTGATGGTGATGGCACGTGGAAAATGGTCATTAGATGCGTTCCGCGACGTCTGCGCGTACCACACCATGGGCAATTAAGAGTGACCTAGTGTCCTCTAACACGTTCACGTCAGTTGCGGCGCGCCGCGCCGACGAGATGAGCGTGCATTACGCGCATAAAAATACCAATAAGCAACAAAGAACAATTCCATTAGGCCGATGCTCCGGCGGCGAGAAACTGGATGCACTAGAAATAATTGAACATCAGCCATCAACACCATCGGGGCGCGCGCAGCTTACTAGGCAAGACCGGCGAGCACATTTCCAAAGCAGGAGTAATTTATTGAGTTTATCGCGGCGAGGAGGGAAGGCACGTCGCGCATAAATCCCGCATGCATTTGCGCTTTGCGCATTGTTTTCCAATGTGTTTCAGCATTTTCCGCGCGCATTTTTCCGACCGCCGCCGCCGCAACTGTACCTGTACAAAACTTGCGCGATGTACACACGCGATAAAAAGTAACAGGAGCTGCGCTACGAAGGAAAATGTGTGCTCGCGTGAATAATTTATGACGCGCACTTATCGATTAGAAGATATGTGCGTTTGCCAGTGCCAGCGGTGCCATCCATAAAAAAGCCATTGGTACCAGATCATACAGTGCGATTGATTTATCCTCGAACATACGTCAATGCATGCACATATTAAACTGCAGGCATATGTTCCCGAAGAAGAAAAACGCAAAAACAGATTCGGGGATTGCTCACTACAAACTACAAACTGGGACGATTTGAATTTTCTCTTTGGATTCTTGTTGCAAAAAATAATTCGCTTCGTAAACTGTTTTTGCCCGGCCGCCAGAGGGCAGCGTTCATCCCCGCCAGTTTATTCCAATTTTCTCCCGAATGATGCTCCCGAGGGAAATGTGGTTGACGGCAAAATCCGTCAAAAAGTATGCTCTTTCTTTGTGGAAATTTTCCACCCTATAGCTTTTCGCGTTTCTGAAACTTCCCAATTTCCAACATTGCAAACTTACTTTTTCAACCAGTGTACGGAAATGCGAAAAGCAATAGGGTTGAACATTTCGATAATGATAGAGCATACTATTTGACGGGTTTTGTCGTCATCCACATTTCCCTCGGGAGCATCATTCGGGAGAAAACGGGAATAAACTGGCGGGGGTGAACGTCGTCCACAGGCGGCCGCGCAAAAATAGTTTACGAGTCGGATTATTCTTAGCAACAAGAATCCGAAAAGAAAATTCAAATCGCTCCAGTGGTTTGGGAGCAATCACCAAATCTGTTTTTTGAATTTTACTTTTTCTGCTTCGTGTTCACGTGCACGGTTACATTTATTTGGAAACATAGGCCAGCAGTTTCTTATGGGCAATGCATTGGCGTATGTTCGGTGATATATAACAAGCACTGTATAAACTTGATCTGTTTACAATTCACATTGAAATCCGCTGGTCGTGTCTCCACGCCTCAATACTCAATAGAAGTGAGATTTTGAGTCTTAGCGCCTGTCTAATTATGCTTCTAATTATACGCAGGCTATCGATTTAATTTGTGCGCGCCAGGGTTAAATCCGCGGCGTTCTTACAGAAATCTGTGGCGTTTGCGTGCTGGTGGAGAGCTCGTCGGTCACGAGCCGCGCGATAATTTACGCTCAATTATGGCGCTCGCCGAAAACGCGGCCTTGCAGCAAGCCGCAGCGTGCGTAGAACAATGGCGCGGGTAATAAATAACGTTAATTACGAATGGAGGGCAGGGTGGGGAGGGCAATTACGCCCATTCGTACTTCGCCGCCAAGACACCATCTCCGAGTCTCAGCTGCACCATGCACGCTGCGACCTTCGGGGCAAAATGTGAATTACTCATTTAGATGCTTACTCCTGGTCTATAAGGACAGCGCGAAATCTGTCCTTATACAGGGTATTAATAAAAAAACTTTATAGAGCTTGGTGAGTGATAGAGGACATCAAAACAAGACGAAAAGTCCAATGCACGAAGGTTCTATACTCAATGGTTCTCGAGATATACCTCTTTGAAATTTTTCTTACAGCTTACATTTTGTATGCGATATTGCGTTATCTGGTTGTTTGACGAATAAATATGCATAGAATAGTGTGCTCTGACAATGCATGTTGTTAAATTGAGAGGAATA
>JARJDQ010028477.1:0-15990 GCA_030264215.1 Geostiba sp. GC000077
GAAAAGATTGAAAGACCAGCAAGAATATACCAAGATAAGAATAAAATATATTTCTTGATTATTTTCAAGACAAGATCATGAATTAGATTCAAGATCAAGATTCTTGGCTTGGTGAAACCCTAATCAAGACGCAGACGCGGACCAAAAGATGGCCGATAATTGGCCGACTGTCAAATCACATGACATCACATCTTCTCCCATGTCGCACACACTGCGCATGCGCAATAGCGCAATACTTGATATGTTTTTCTGTAATATGCTGTATGAACATGTAAAACGAATACAAACGCAAACCAAACCATAAAAACTGACCAATATACAATAGCGAGACGAACCATTTGTAAAGTCACTGGATTCTCACCATGCTCGCAACATAACCCCATCGGAGGAGGTTATTGACCTCGGTTGCGGTAAGGAGCGAAGGCTATGGAATCTGGTGATTTGTTAGGGCTTCACTAAACCATTGTACGTGATATTGGGCGTCAGTATGGCTATTGGTTTGACCTTGAATTGATTGCGAAAGAATTTAACACGCCCTTTTGTCAGCAGTGTATTGGTCGGTTGCAGCAACATGCGGCGCTCATCGGCGGCCCCAACGCCACCTCGTGCCCGCTCTGCCACAAGATGTTCCTCGGCGGCGAGGCGCTCATGGAGCACATGAAGCACACGCACAAGGATCCGAACGCCTCCGGCGTTGCCAGTAAGTATCAACTCTTTGCCTTCGTAACCTTAAAAAGAAAACGAAGAAAACGGGGGAGTCTACCAACAACTAGATGGCGCTGAAGGTCGCATGCTGTTTTGCTTTCGATTGACCTCCGGCAAAGGTCAAGTGGCGCATGGCTTCTTTGTTCAGTTGTGTTACTAACGTTTAACGTTTTTCACCAAACATTTATTTAGACACATAGTTTTCGTTTTGGTATACTTTAGTGGTTTATTATTGGTTTATTTGCTTTTGCGGTTACCCTATCGCTCCGCCCCCTCCCGTTCCTCGCTCCCAGACGGTAATCCCATCGAAGAGGAACGAAAAACATTTGGACTGAGTAACAACTACTAATCTTGTTGCATACAACACCAGGCTTGTTTCTAGTCATTGTGTTTGATTGAACCAAATGGATGACTGCGGACAAGTTCGGACCGAACACACTGGACACACTGTATTTGTTATTGAGTTGTGATGTGTGTGTGTTTTCGGATGGACAATGGCCGGACTCTTGGAGTATAGATTTAAAAAAAAAACAACAACCAACACAAAGATCCTGGGGTGCTTTGCTTGATCTCGTTTTTCTCTCTTTTGTTGACGTCATCGATCCTTATTTAGCGAAGCGAAGGACGGCTAATCATCCGTGCCCCGTGTGCGGCAAGCACTATGTAAACGAAGGATCTCTCAGGAAGCATCTCGCGTGCCATCCCGAAACCTCACAGTTATCAAGTTCCTTACGAATGTGGCCATGCTCCGTCTGCCAGGCGGTGTTCACGCACGAAGCAGGTAAGCAAGACTCCAAACAACAAAACAAACCAAAAAAAAAAAAAAAAAAAAACAGTTGCCAAAGCGCAACCAGTCATCAACCATCATCAACATTGATCATCAACCGAAACACACAAATTGGCTGAAGAATCTCGCAACAAAATTGGTCCAACACTGAAAAAAAAAAGCTACTACTGAAAAGACACTGAATCCTAAATTTGTTCTCGTTTTGTTCTCAAAATTTTTTGGATTTTTTCTTTGTTTTAGTTTTTATTTTTATTTTTTCGTTTGGGTTTCGTTCTGGAATGAATGTTTTTCGTTGAGTTTGACTTTACGATGAAAGTCGAAGCACCTCAAGGAATTTTGATCCTGCATATTGATGAGCTGGGCGGGATGGATGTGGGTGCCTTGTGGATTGATTACTAATTGATGGCGCTTTGTGTCCTTTGTGGATTTTGGTCTTGCAGGTTTGTTGTCCCACATGGAGCACATGCGCATGGACCCCAAGCATCAGTTCGCCGCCCAGTATGTGCTGTCGCGGGCGGCGGCCGAGCGTCGCGATCGCGAACTGCTCGCCGCCGCCGGGCTGGCTTCGGCCGCCTCCAGCAGCGGCCTGCTTGGACTTGGAATGGGTGGAGCTGGTAATTATAACACCTACTTTCATTCTGCATCTTTTGGTGAAAGAATTTTTAAAATCCGACCAAAACTGAGTGAGTTATGAGGGTTTAAAGTTTTGCTACTTTTGCAACCTAGGCTTTACAACCTTAGGTTGCTAATTCTAGGTTGTTAGGTTGAAACTTCAAACTTTAATTGTGAGCGAACTAATAAAGATATCAAAAAACTTTGTTTAAATAAAATGTTCAGAATTTAACTCTCTATGTGACAAAAATATAAAACATTAATATTTGCTAGTAATAATCAGCAAAAAAGTTAAAATAACCTTAAAAAGTCGTATTTTTTTGTTATTTCAACTTAGAAGTCCAATATTAGGCAAACTATTAGTGCTATTGAAAAAAATTATTAAGATAAAGCACGTAGAATTTAGTTTGCTACAAGATGGAGAGGTGTTAATGTGCGTTTTGTGTGTGTTGTGCGTGTTGCAGCGAGTTCTAGTCCGATGTGCGCGTCCCCGTCGGCGCACAGCGACAGCTCATCAGGTAACGGTCGCCTCTCGTCGGCCGGCAGCGAAGCCGGCGGCTTAAACAACAACAATAATAACTGCAATACGAAAATAGGCGATATCTTAAGAAGTGAGTGCCCACACGCTGGCAACCACCTTTTATATATCACTCCTAAAACCAATTAACTTCAACACATCACTAAACACTCCAAACGCTCGCCACTGAAACGTATTAATTGCCCGCGGGGGATGGTTTTAGGTAACAATGGACTGCACCAACAGAACTACATGGAGGAGCAACTGCAGAACGCGAACCGAATGTCGCTGTTTGCAAATATGGTCAATCCGAGCGGTGTGCCGCCTGGCCTTGGCTCGGATACTTCGACAGCGGCTGCCAACATCGCTGCTGTTAATATTGCTAATTTAGCGATGCGAATTACACAGGTAAGGAGGCGCCAAATGAAATGGTGAAATAATGCTTCAAATCGGTTGAGAATTGGCTGAGTTACGAGGATTTTAAGTTTGTAACCTAATTATAGTCAACCTAGGTGGCGTACCATAGGTTGCTGAAGTAACTTTAGACGTGAATATTGCCAAAAGTATTAGAGCTATCAAAAAACTTAATTAAAATAAAATATGCAATATTTAACTCTCTACAAGATGCATGTTTCTAATGTTGACATTTTTATGTGATTTTTTATTGAAAAGACACAAAAATTCAAGAAAGTAGATAAAATGATATAGAATGTTTTAAAGTTTCCAACTTGAGCCTAAATATCTTTAAAACTATATCTAGAATCAAAACATGTTAGAAAGATAATATACTCAAAATTTAATTCTCATCTTAAAACATTTAACGAAAATATACATTTCTAAGTGGTTCCTGTCAAATAAAGTCATAGAGTAGGAGAAAAGAATGCATACTGAACGAGGCTCAATTTTTGTTTCTACTTTAAGTCAATATATCATAAAACTATATAGAGCAACCAAAAACTTTATGAATGTAAGAGATGTAGAATTTAATTCTTTAAATGATACATGTATCAAATGTTTATGTATATTTGTTTCCTTGTTTAAAAGACACAAAAATTCAAGAAAATAGATAAAATAGTATAAAAGTATTTTTCAAGTTTCCAACTCGACCCTAAATATCTTTGAAACTATAAGTGCTATCAAAAAACGTTATAAAGATAAAATACTCAGAATGTAACTCTCTTTTTAATACGTTTAACGAATATTTAAGTTTCGAAGTGGTTCCCGTAATATGAAATCAAAAATTAGTAAAAAAGGAATGCATACTGAATGAGGATTCTTTCGTTTCAACTTTAGATCAATATAACTTTAAAGCTATAGGAGCCATCAAAAAACTTTATAAAGATAAAATGTGCAGAATTTAATTCTTCAAATGATACATGTATCAAAGGTTAACATTTTTATGTGATTTCTTGTTGAAAAGACACAAAAATTCAAGAAAGTATATAAAATGGTATAAAATGTTTGAAAGTTTCCAACTCGAGCCTAAATATCTTTGAAACTATATGTGTTATCAAAAAAAAGTATAAAGATAAAATACCCAGAATTTAAGTCTCTTCTTAATACGTTAAACGAAAATTTAAATGTCATTGTGGTTCTGGTCAAATTGAGTCAATAAGTAGGAAAATAGGAATGCATACTAAACGAGGCCTTTTTTCGTTTCAAGTTTAGACCAATATAACTTTAAAACTATAGGAGCTATCAAAAAACTTTATAAAGATAAAATATGCAGAATTTAATTCTTCAAATGATACATGTATGAAAAGTTAACATTTTTATGTGATTTCTTGTTGAAAAGACACAAAAATTCAAGAACGTACATAAAATGGTATAAATTGTTTTAAAGTTTCCAACTCGAGCTTAAATATCTTTGAAACTATATGTGTTATCAAAAAACAGTATAAAGATAAAATACTCTGAATTTAATTCTCTTCTTAACACGGTAAACGAAAATTTAAATTTCATAGTGGTTCTTGTCAAATTGAGTCAAAAACTAGGAAAAAAGGAATGCATGCTAAGCGAGGCTTTCTTTCGTTTCTAGTTTAGACCAATATAACTTTAAAACTTTAGGAGCTATCAAAAAACTTTAGTAAGATAAAATATGCAGAATTTTATTCTTTAAATGATACATTTATCAAAAAATTATATTAATAAGCGATTTCTGTCTGAAGTATCCAAAATATGAGAAAATATATAAAATATTGAAGATTTTTTCATTATATTTGAACTTTGAATCAAAATATCATGAAAACTAAAAGTGCCATCAAAAAATATTACTAAAATAAAATACGTAGAATTTAATTGGCTTTAAGATCGCGTTTGCAGATTTTTAATAAACATTGTGGTTTTTAGGCCAATCAACAAGTGAACAACTCGAGCAACCCATCAACGCCGCCGATCGCCAACGATCCGCTGTCGGTGATGCGCGCCTCGATGGACAGCATCCGCAACATGGACGCGATGCGCTCCTCCGTGATGGACATGTCGTCACCGCAACAGCAGCAGCAGCAGCAGCAGGACGCTCTGCGCATGCAGCAGCACGCTGCCGAAGCCCTCCTCCGATCGCAAGCCGAAACAGCGCTCCGATTGGCGATGAGTCAAGTGAGTGCAACCTAACCAAAAAAAAACTTCACCGACTCCTGGCGCCATCACTAACACTTTTCACCACATGACTTGGACAAAGTTTATGTTCTCCTCCTTTGTCTAACACGTTAGTCTCTGTTTTGCACTGCATCACCCTGAACGCCTGATCCCACTGTGTGTTTTAATTTCCAATTATTACTTAAGCCAGAGTTTGAGAGCGTTTCTTTATTTTTGCGTTTTTGTTCTCTTTTTGTTTCGTAGGTTAATCGCTATTAGCACAAACAAGCACACTGAACCTGGCCCCGCCCACCGCCCACCTTAAGCCACACACCCCTCGGTCCGCCCACCTCCCAATCGCACAGCTCTTTGGAATCCAAATGCGAACAAAAAACAAACACGTTCTATTCCAGGCGCTGCCGCAGCTGAACAGCGCACAGCAGCAGCAGCAACAGCAGCAGCAGCAGCAGGAGAGCGCCTCACCGCTGCGGCACAACGGCAACTATGCAGGCGCGCAGCAACAGGGCGTGGCGAGTGGCAACAGCGCACAGAATGGCGGGCCCGGCGCGGCGAACAGCCAACCGAATGCGGTCGCCGGCGGTGCGCAGCAGAATGGGGGCGGGGCGAGCACACCGAACGGCCAACAGCAGCAGGTCAGCCCCGATCTCACCGAGGCGCTGCGGCTGCAGGAGCAGCGGCTGGAGCAGGCGCTCCGCCTGCACGGCAGCGATCCGCGCAGCCTCGGCTTCTCCCTATCGTGTCAACAGCAGAACCAGCAGCCATGAGACGACGAGGACGTGGGCTTCTTCTAAACCACGCCCCCCTCTCCGCCCACGTGAACAGCGCCAAAGGAGACGCAGGTGACACAAACAACATGAATCATACACATTGAAAAAGTATACATAGTACAAATTGAATGAATGCGGAGACAGCTTAGATTTAACGATAAATTTAATATATTATATATATATCAGCATCCAGCCGGACAGCGCTGTATACACACACGGAACAGACTGGCGGATGACCACTATGTACATAACTATGACTATTAGGCTTAGACTAGGTTAAGCTTAGCGAAGGGGTGAGATGAGTGTCTTTTCGCCAAAATGGGGACAACACAAGTCAAAACGTACAGGGCAAAGCATAAACCAGCCAAATCTGAAGAAATTATCCAAATCGGACGAGAATCAACGGAGCTATGAGCGTTCAAAGTTTGGGCGTCACCGGAAGTGACGTCACGCATTTTTCAAACGGCGTTTACAGCGCAACCGTTGGAGCTAGCGAAAAACTGCTTTCGGATAAAATGTTCAAAATTCAATACACTTCATAGTTTTGTGATTCTTGTCGCTGTATAGTTTATGCTTTGTCCGTCAGCAATAACGGCCAGACTTGCGCACATTTTTACGCGGTTGCAATTTAATTGTGGGACTGAAATTAGGTGAAATTCGTGCAATCAAAAGCAATCGAGTCCCAAGAGAAACTTTAAAAAACGCATGGAAACACAAAGATAATCAAAAGAATGCATTTATTTACAACTTTACAATTGAAACGGAAGAAGAAGAAGAAAAAACTCTATTTATGTTATGATTTCGTGGCAAGAAAGGATTCATTTGTAATGTGTGTGTTGTTACGCAACGAATGACGAATGAGGAGCACTTGTCTTGCGCATGCGTTGATGACTGAGCGGCGTGCGAATGCGTGAATGCAGCGTGTGAATTTGCCAAATTACGACATAGTCAAAATCGGAACCAAAAACTACATTAAGCACAAAGCGAGAGGAAAACAAATTTATCATTTTCGGAGCTAAAATACAAGCATTTTGGAATGCGCGAATGAGGACCGTACTAAACACGTACAGAGACGTACTAGGCTAGTAATTAAAAACTACAATAACGATTACAATAAACTCCTGATTAAAGAAGACGAGCAAATGAGGATTTGCATTTGTGAAAGCAGAAAAAAAAGAAGAATATATTTCTATTTCTATTTCTATTTCTATTGAGACGACAATGTGTTATATATATTGATGTATATAACGACATGGACACAAATTTTGAAGAAGACAGAAATCTATATAGATATTTAAATAAATCAATAATTATTTTAAACAAATCGCGATGTGAAGTGTTAACGATGAGGTGTGTATAATATCGTCCCCCCTCTCTGTTTTATCTCTCCGTATCGAACACACACTCGTGAAGATGTCTTTTTTTCTTCGTTTGGAGGTTATTATTTCGATCTTTACACCAGATGAGAGTTTATTGTTACGCTAGGAGAATTAGGAAACTATGTGGTTTTAAATGCGCAAAACTCGATTTTATTTGCGTTACGTTCAATACCAGAGCCAAAAGAGAAGCATTCACAAATTGAAACTTGATCATTACGAAGAAATCCACATGGATGTAATTAATGTCCGCAATTGCTAAATCTACATCTAAATCTGAAAGAATGGTCAAAATCGATTGGAAATTGTAGAAGTTACGAGGGTTTAAAGTTTAGGACAAGTTCAATGAACTTTGGTCGACCAATCAGAACTAGTAAATATTTAAATACAAATTGTGGCGGAACTATTACAGATAGAAAAACGGTTTAGGCATATTTGGAAAGGTATTGAAATGTAGATTCTTAACATGAAAACTTATCAAAATTGAATTAAAGGTTGTTTTTAAATAAAATTTTAAAATTTTTGAATAAAATAATAAATTTATTACTTTAACTTTAAATATTGAAAGCCATTATGATGGAGATTCTAAAAGTGGAAGAAATATTAATATCGGTTGGAAATTGTAGAAGATATGAGGGTTTAACGTTTAGCCTCAGTTCAATGACCTTTGGTCGACCAATCAGAACTCGCAAAAATGTAAATGCAAATTGTGGGAATACAATTCGGGATATCAAAAAAATTCTTTTGGATAACTTATTCTAAATTTCAATACCTATACAATGATATTAAAGAATTTATTAAAACAATTTTGAAATTTTTGAAGAATCTAGAAAAAAATATTAACTTAAAAAAAATTGAAACCTTTAAAGTGAATGATCTAAAAGTTGAAAAATTATTGAAATCGGTTCAAAATTGTAGAAGTTATGAGGATTTAAAATATAAGCTAAGTTCATTGAACTTTGGTCGACCAATCAGAACTCGCTAATTTTTAAATGCAAACTGTGGGAAAACAATTCGAGATACCAAAAAAATTCTTTGTGATAACTTATTCTATATTCCAAAAGCCATGCGATGGTAGTATAGAATTTATTTAAATAAAATGTTGAAATGTTTGAAGAAACTAAAAAAAAATTTTAACAACCTTTTCTTAAAAATATGAAAATCTTTAACACTAAGGAACTAAAAGTTGAAAAATTATTAAAATCGGTTTAAAATTGTAGGAGCTATGAGGATTTAAAATTTTGGCCAAGTTCACTGAACTTTGGTCGTCCAATCTGAACTCGCTAATTTTTAAATGCAAATTGTTGGAAAACAATTCGAGATATCAAAAAAAAATGTTTGGGATAACTTATTCCAAATTCCATTAACCATTGGATGATATTATAGAACTTATTTAAATAGAATTTCGAAACTTTTGAAAAATTAAAAAAATATATATTTACATAGTTTATTCCGTAAATTATAAAAATATTTAAAATGTAGATGCTAAAAGTTGAAAAATAATTAAAATCGGTTGAAAATTGTAGAAGTTATGAGGATTTAAAATGTATACTAAGTTCATTGAACTTTGGCCGACCAATCAAAACATGCGAATTTTAAAATGCATATTGCCGCTAAACTATTTTAGATATTTAAAAAATTCTTTCGGATTAATATGCAAAATTTCGTGCTCTACACGATTATGATCTGGGATTTTAAAATTTTCGAGGCAAATTGCCCCCAAAAAAAGTTTAAGGTCGCGGGCAGTTCTTGCATCGATGTGGACTTGAACAAATATCCCATTTGACATCTCGCTGAATCTTTTGGCTCGATCGTTACATTTAGAAGCAAACCAAGCAAAAAAGAGAAAAATTGAATGCAAACACCACAACTATTTACAATAATATAAACAATAGTCATACGTTAACAATAGTAATCTACAGAATCTACCGAATCAGGAATAAGCAAAGCAAAACGCAAAGCAAATAGTAATTATCACAAAGCAGTAAATAATTTCCCAAAAGAAAGCAAACAATTGTTGGCCACAATGCGCCATGTGACTTTATACCACGGACTAGGACAGCCATCTTGTGTGGCAATACACACAAGGGAACCCCCCCCCCCCCCCGGATGTGACTAAATAAACCGAATACCCATGATGACGAACATTACGCATCGATAAACAAACATGCGAGACATATGTATGAAGCAAGCATAAACGAAACAAAATACAAAAATGTACAATAGCCCGGTTGCACTAAGTGCTACAAAAAGTTTTGCCCGCCATTATTACTTAATGCAAATCGAGCCAGCGCCCCGACAATTCCCCCCAACACACACAAAGCCCGCGCGCTCGCACCGACCGCGCATGCGCAACGCGCATTGCCGCGCAGGTGTGTATTAAGTAATAACCAACTAAGTAAAAAAATCTGCAATAGCCCAAGCTGAGCGATCAGCACCCACACACAATATTCATATTAATTTTTCGTTGCCATAACAATAATACTACTTACTTACATACTCGTAAACAAAATAAAAACATAAAAAAAATCACAAAAAAAACATAATAATTACCAATAAACTTACATAAACAAACTAAAGTAATATTACAAAATGTATATCAGATATCTATTTATTAACATCAGCCAAAATGAACAACAAATACAAAAACAAATAAACATCAACAACTAAAGAAACAAAAACGAAATCTTCCAAAACAAATGAAGTGAAGAAACAACACACATAGAAGTAAAATGTTGAAACTTTTCGATGCAGCAAAAATAGAATATGCCCTAAGAACCATGCAAGAATAATGATTGATAATAGGAAAGCGAACGTATGCAATTATTTTACGTAAATATGAAGTCTATACGCCCGAGTGGATGAATATTTATCGTAAAATGTCGCCGACCAATCATCGCACAACATACGTCGCTAAACAACAAAAGCAAACAAATAACAACAACAAAGAAAATCAAAAACCATCAGAAAATATGCAAAATGCAACTGAAGCAAAAACAAAACCAAAAAAAAAACAAAAAAAGAAAATTTATTTGCAATAGCCCACCATAACACATAAAGTTTTCTCGAATTTGATTTTTTTCCTTCTTTGCTGAACATTCGTGATGTTCGGCGAAGAGACGAAATGAAATCATCTAAGTTTTCACCAATGTTTAGTTTTTTTCGTATTTTAAACAAACGAATGTTTAAAACAACTGACTGTTACCTTGAAATTGAAAACATCTAAACATCCAAGGTACAGTATGAATTTAGCAATGCAATCTTGTTCGTAAAAGACAAGAGCAAGTATCGCTTTTCGTGCGTAGATGGCGGCACGCCGAACACAGATGGCAGCACACAGCACATCGTCATGGAACCCAAAAAAAAAATACGTGTTTTACCGTAATGATACAATTAAACAGTTTAAACAGGATTTAACCGATAATGATGAGTAGTTTTATTGCCGATATTTGCGTTCCACAACCCGTATTTAAACAAATGATAAATGGTACATGTTCTAGTTATAACATATAACGTATTAACTACACAAACATAATTGCTAATATTAATTAACTGGAAACTACAATAGTGTTTTACTGATTAACGGATTAATGAATTAAACGCAATAATCAATCAATAGACAATTGACTGGCTTGTGTAATCACTCAGTATTTGTACGACTAATCTCTAATTCACTCTCTTTCTCTCAACACACGCACACACATTTCACTTGCTTGGCAGTATAATTACTAATTACAAGGAGTTTTCGTCGCCCCACCTCCCCAAATGTAGAAATGTGTGCCACCACGATGTTTAGCAGCAATTAGATTAATACGCCGATGATGATGATAAATAAATAGAGAAAAGCCATGACGATGGGTTGAGCAAAATGTGCGCTTTGTGCGACGTGTCGCGCCACCTGGCGGACGAAAGCCGAAGCACGCGCGCCCGCAAACTACCAACTTGCGGTATGCGCGTTTTTAGTTGGAGCGTTATTTTTTATCGAAATATAGTTTTACGCTGTGCCCAAAATGAAAAAAAATTGTGCGCACACCACACTGCAATAGCCAAAACGCATGAAAGATTTCTATCGTCTTTTGTGCTATGCAAAACGTCGTTCGGAGCCCATCACCTGGGGATACTTACCACACTTGAGTTCTTTGATTTCGAGACGCGATCGCCACCTGCCGGCCAATGCCGGTATGATGGCCTTCGGCTCGGCTGGAAATTTTAACAAATAAACTAATAATATCTAACATATAAATAACTATACGTATAATATCTATTCAGCAACACAATATTAACAAATGCATGAAAAAAAACATTTTAAACACACGAAAAAAAAACAAAAATATACGAACAACTAAGGTAATAATAAAGTCATGTGACCGGCAGCGACATCCGTCGGCGAAGTGAAGGAAGCAAAGATTTTTCGTTTTTCATACAGGGCGTTTCAAACAACCAAAATTCGAAAAAGATCATTTTGGATTTTACGAAGCAAAAATCGATTCGGTTATTATTGAGGCAACAACGCAATGGAAAACCAGTAACAGCAAATATGATGAATAGCAAACAATACGCAAATTGAGTAAAGTCACTTTTGGGAAACCGGAAACGGAGGAAAAACTCACGCTCAACACGCTGGCGCCACAGGCGAAAGCGAAACGCAAAATTTTCGAACCAGTACCGTACTTATTATTACAATTTTGCAAATGAAACAGAAACAAAGACAAAAAAACAAAAAGGAAAACAAAATTTTCAAAAATGAAGCACACACCGGAGTTTAAAACGTTGAAAATGGAAAATTACGCGAAACCACATAATATCTAATATTAATTACGTATTCAATTAATTACACACAGAATTTACTGAATTACAGAATTAACAGAATTAAATGGATATAATTACCTTTTCCCCTTTACCGAATAATGATAGTTTTTCCACACACCAAACCCCCCTTTTACACACTTGTACACTTGTACACAAAACGCATTTATTCGAGGAAGTGAAATTTGACAAAATTCTATATCAAGGCAAGTAGTTACACCTACACTCCAAATTCGATTGATATCAAGTACTCACGCGAAAGTGGTTTTCATGGAGGACAAGAGGAGATAAATTATACAAAACATACAGAAACCAACAATAATTAATTAATTACCGCATACTAATACATGATGACGCATACAACTTGTTATACATTGGTGCTGGAGAAGTTGTCTACCTTTCGGCGCACAAATGTAAACAGTAAACATTGATCGAAAAGAAAACGAAAATCGTTGTTGAAGAGTGGAGGATTCATTCAATATATTGAGGAACAACATGGGGGTGACTTTCGGTCAATCCAAGTCAATCCAAGTCAGTCCAAGAGATATGAACATTAAAAATGAAAATGATAGCAATTCTGGATGCATTCTTTCTTTTATTTTTACACTTTTGACTTTTCATTTCCATTTTGTACAAAATGAACAGAACACAAAATACAAGCATATTGCCATTTTAGATATACATATATTGTAATTTACTTTATCATTCATTGATTGCTTGAAACGTTACGTTTCATTCGTTTCAATTAAATTGAAACTGGAGGTTTAACATAGGCAACTTAAATGTCTCGGTTCAAAACTGATTCTTATTAACATTTACGATTTATATATATTTTATGTTTCATTGATTTTGATTATTTGATTATACATATATTATTTATGTTTTGTGTAACTTTACAGTTTGTTTTTAGCCACTAGGTAGTAGGTATATTTTAGTTGATTAAGTCGATTGAAAAAGTCCACAGACTGCCATTTTAACGATAACACTATACATATTACGATTATTATCTTTTTTCTTTATTATACATTACGATTATTATTATTATTGTTAGTTTGTAAGCGTCGCGCGCACATTTTGTTTAAGTTTCTAAGATTTTTGTACGTTCTAAGTGTATACTTAAGTCTCTTAACTTACAATTATGCAGAATTCAGAATTTTTGAACGAGCGATTGCGAAACAGATTATTTATATAATGTTATTATTATATAATTAATTAGCGACTAGTGTAGGCATATGCATACAATGTGCAAATTTTATACCTATGTTTATCTATTTTTTTGATTATATTCAGATTATTGTATCATTTTATTTTATTTTCGACGAAACGGAAAATATATGTAAAAGCTTTTGTTTTTTGTGGAGTTTGTTTGTTTTCTTTTTTTCTTCTTTTGTTTTGTTTCGCTTTTGTTCTATTTGTTTTAGGTGCAAACGAATTGCTATCCACCACCCCACAAGGAATAATTTAAAATTTCAAAATTACAAGCAAAAACCATGAATGAATGTAAACTGTATGAATGTGTGAATGTTCGGAATGATTCACTTCTTTCTGTTTGTAACTGTAACCACGAGGCATTTTCTATTTCTATTTACATAGGAACAGAGACGTATTAAGCAAAAAAAATTATTAATTAAAGAAAAGAGAAAACTATCTGTGAACTCATGAGGCATTACTGTATTTCGAAGCTAAGGATTAACATTATGTACTTATTACTAACGGCTAAAATTACTAATATGGCGGACGATTGTTTTCGAATTTAAATTCTAAGATTTGAGATTTGAGATTTAAGATGAGTAAAAGTATAAGAAAATTAACGTTGATGAGGATCCAGTTTGTACATAAATAAAATTAACACACAAATGATAGTTATGATGTCGTTTTCGTTTCGATGAGGATAGTGAAAAAGATTTACGAACATTTTGGGCATTTTCGAAACGATGAATGATTTTACTAAGAAATTAACTGTAAGACACTATTAAGGGTATTTAGGCATTGTAAAAATTGATTATTACTAAATCTAAAGTATAAAGGTATGTAAAATGAAAGACGACGCCAAATTAAGATGAATTCGTCGAAATTTTGGATGCAAATCACATCCAGAGATCCAGAGAATTAAGAATCCAACCAAGGCATTATCATTGTAAACCTAAACGTTTCTGTTTTCCTTTTTCATTGATTACATGATTACTTAAGTTAAGCAAAATTGTATGATACATGTATAAATGATGAATGTATATTTACAAATCGACGACGACGATTCGGACTGCAGATCAAGCGAGAATTATTAATTAACAGAAATTAAGAAGAATGATGGTAAACAACGAGCATGCGAATGTAAATGTATTTGGCATAATTTTCGAAGAAGGGAATGATGTAAAGTGGTGCAAAATTAATGAAAAATCACAATTCGATGTATGAAACAAACTGTATGTGTGGTTATGTAACCTATTTACTGAAATAGCAAAAAAATATTTAAAAAAATCTGTTTTGGATTTATTTCACCCTATATATCTTTTTATTTTTCAGTGCAGTGTGCCACTGTAGGCAACCAACATTACGCGGGAATTCTTAAGGTCCACTGCCATATACGCGTAAATTGACGCCGTGATACTTTATTTTTTGCGATGTACACTGTTTATTGACTTTTGTCACTATAGAATCACTAGATTTTAGGATAGTAACACCCAAAGTCTAGTGATCAACGTGAATTAAATGTGTAAAACCCTAAAAAAATCCAGTGGCGCAGCGTAATATTTTCGTGTGCATAGAAATGTAGCTTTACTATCTTTACAGTACATTTCTGATTCCAACCTCAAACCTTGAAACTCTTGATACTTGAAGAGAGTGACTAGCGGCCCCATGAACGGGCCATCAAAGGCGATTGAAGACAGACTGATGGGCGTACTTGGGCGGAGGATCATTGAGGGACACAATATTGCCGAGTTGGGTGGTGTGAGTAACAAGTTAGCATAATTTAGCACCTTCTGAGTTTAATGTTATAACTTATAACCCTTTAGGACCACCTTGAACCGAGGCAACATCAGGAGCACAACCAACCCCCAGAAGGTGAAGTAAACCCTCCTCCCCTCATTCCCCTTGCCGTCATGGAGGAGCCTGCTGCTGAGGCTGCTGCTGCTGGGAAGAGACGGCGCGTTGAGCCGGCGTCTAAACGTAGAGTTCGAAACTCTACAGATAGAAGCCGGCGAAAGGTCACTATGTCTAAGATGCATAGTGACAATGTGACCGAGCACAGGAAGATCAATACCAGCCTTCAGCAGAATGCAGCAGAAATGCAGTCGCTCAGCCAAAACCTCCAGGCACTCACCAACGCCATTGAGGGGATGAGGGAGGGTTTCAGGGAGCATTTCATCGGGATGGGGAAGTAATAATCCTCCATCCACCGAAGCCCATCAATTTAATTTTATTACAAATAAATAAGTTTAACGTTTTTCATTGATTTTCTTGAAAATGTAAATTAATAAGATTTCTCCGTTGCCCACGTCCTTCATCCAGAATGTTTCGAAAAAAATAATTGTCGAAAAGCATTTCATCTGGTCCATTTATGGCTTCTTCATCCTCAACATCTTCATCAAGAGGCACACACATTGTTCCTGATACACATGTGCAAAACACAACAAGCATTCGTAATTAGACCTGCTTTGTGATAATCATATCGCAAAATTCTTTCCTTTAACAAGCATCTAAACCTTGCTTTCAGCACACCAATGCAACGTTCAACACAGTTACGAGTTTTTGTTAATGCATCATCATATCTCCTCTCTGGAGTGCCTGCTTGTGTATGAGTTATGGGTGTCATCAACCATG
>JARJDQ010028506.1:0-80334 GCA_030264215.1 Geostiba sp. GC000077
GAACGGCCGCGCATGCGCAGTTAGAACTAGTCGGACGAAGCGTCGGCAAGGCAACGACTGGACTGACATTTCCCATCTCTCTTTACCGCAGCCCAAACGCACCCATTCGTAGTCATGAGATCGCTCCATATTGCTAGTAAAACATATTTGGAAAATACCACAACACATGTTACTGTCACGTCAAATAGAAATTAAGTCAATCATTACATTTAAAACCAGTTTCTCTCCTTTGCTTCAGAAGCAGCAGACATAAACAATGTGCATAGACATAAAAATATACTTCTTAAAACATACGCGAGATGCGACATGTCCATGATGATACATTGCACATGTCCTTCGCGACCAACACATCTAATTAATCTTCGTCACAGGCGGATTTTTTTTTCACTGCGTACAGCATGTTCAGGTCGTTTGCCAACATTGTGCGAAAATTAGTAACAATCTATCGCGAAACCGCGCCGATCGTTCGTCGAGCACTCCATTCGTCTCGGTCGCGCATTTGTGGATTCGGATTGCGCGGTATTTTTAGCTCTGCACTCGTCTGCAGCAGCCTGCAGCTGAAACGAATCATGACTTCCTGCTGCTGCCGCCAGCGCGAACGTATAATGTTGTAACCAAAATCACTTATTTAGTGCCCATTTGAAAAAGCGCCAAGAATCCAATTTACGTTTAATATGATTTAACACCATACGTCGCGTTGCATTACGCGCCATGCGATCGTTCATCTCTCCAGATGAAACAGTGGGCATAATCATGCGTATATTATCTTTATTTCTGCGATGACAGGATATTTAAACAGGATAATTAAATTGAATTTATCATCTACTTGCATATTATCATATTGCGAATATTGCGAATAACTCGAAAACGGTTATATCCTAAGAATTTTTTTTCGGATTTCGACTCAGTTTTTGTCCTAGAATACGCTCCTTTTCTGTGGATCGTTTTTCCCTGGACACCCTGTATACTAGAAATACTATATAGCATCTTCGTATCTTATTCATGCATCTTAAATCTTAAACCTAGTATTTCATCGGAGAAAACGAAAAAACTAAAAAAATCTATTTATGGTTGACGAGCATGTCACACTACGCTGACAAGTATTTTTTACGTGATGACGACCGCTATACGACGCCATGTGAAGACGCTGAAAAATTCAACCTGTAGATTGACTGACAACCAGCAGCGGTGAAAAATATTTGTCGACGCGGAATTATTTCCGCTTTTTGCAGCTTTTACATACTGCACCCGATGTGGGCCAGGTTATAGCACCTGCCGAGGTGCCTACCGACTGCATTCTGCAACCTGGCACACAAAAACTAGATTTATTCACATCATCACATCTTTGGGATTCAGATTCAGCAACTCTGCAGTTGGCACTAGCACTGTGCAAAGAAAAAACGTCGAGTTCAACATTAATCACGCCATCACCATCAGTGGAAGTAGTCAGAGCTAGAATCTAGAATCCAGACTAGTTAAAGTAAACCTAAATGTAGAACGCTAAATTTAATTTGTTTTGCTTCCTACCTAAGAGCTAGAGATCCATTTGCGGTGGCTTTTTCTGGAGTTCGTCGAGTAGGTAAAAATACCTTTGTTTTCTTAAGGTTTAAATGCAGAAAATCGTTGACGAAGACTGAAGGATGGAAGTGGAAATTGTTTGGTGTGGCTGTAACTTAGCGTCGAATTTCGTATAGAATCTCAATTATCAGTTGATCCCCTTAAAATGTTTTTATCTCTACCTGTATTTGTTCTCAAGCAATGTTTCAAGGTTTCAAAATATACTTTCGCGCCAAAATGATGAGACTTTGAAATGCGTTGTTTTTACGGTTTTAGTTCACTGGTATAGGAAGGAGTTCTTTCCTATGGAAACTTGCGGTTGTCGCACCATGCACACCTTCGCATCGTCGGCGCGTGAATATTTTCCGCTCTGTTTATCAGGGCGTACGTATTTGTTGGCGATTGTGTGCAAGAATTATTCGCAATTTCGCAAAATGCAGTGCATTCGTTAGTCTCCCGAAAATGGTACTGTCGCCGCTGACCGGCAACAACACAAACAAACTGTGCATGTATACAAACAAACAAGGCAAAAAAGAGGTTGCATTCATAAAAGCGGAACTAAAATGTTTACACGGCGCATAAAATTCTATTACTCTTGCGTCGCAACGCCAAGCTGAGCATAACGTTTTACTATTATGACCAAAGATTTATATTTTGACACATTTTCTGCTTTATGACGTCGTCCGCCGCCTCCGTAAGTTGAAAGTGGCGTGCATTTTAATTACTCACCTGTAGTTAGTCCTCCGCCAGCGGCGACGAAGACGGCGCCGAGCAAACGTATATAATTAAAACTTTTCCTAACATACTACTTCTATTTCTGTTTTTCACTCTCAAAAGATGTTACAATTCATCCCTCACGTCACTAAAGTCTGTTTGTTCCTATTTATACCTGCATATTATTTTGCTTGTTATCGTCGATCTAACAGCAGAGCCAAAGTTTTGAAAATGGAAAATATCCATCTGGTAACGTTCGGCAATTTGCATCGCCCACTCTACAGTCGCTAAACTGGACATTTTGCAAAAATTTAAGCACAAGCAAAGTTAGCAATATTGCGCGCAAAGTGCGGAAACAAAGTTGCGCAGCGACGAGGAAACGGAAAACTTTCAAAATTAGTTCAGTGGAAAATCGCCTCAAATAGAACGACTCTTTATAAGTTTCTTCCTGCTCCCCGAAATGCAGCCTGCAATTCTTTCGACAGTTTCGGCAAAGACTGTGTTTTTCCGCTGGCAAAGAGCGGAAAACACGCCGGCATATCACAAGCGTAAAGTGTACTCATAAATTCATATGTTTTACATCATTTTGATGATTGTACTTCAACATTTATTATCTTGCATTTCAATAATATTTGTTGGCCAGCGCGATGCCAGGAATGCATTTATTTTTGTACGCAATAAGTTTAGTGATTAAGTTCCGTTGATTTTTGCCTAGCTTGCAAATTGTGGAGGACTGGTGGCGACACACTACTCTTTGCTTCAGCGGCAAATTTCCCAACTAACACATTCCCCCAGTTGTGTATGTCTTATTCGCTTAATAATAAATGCCTACAAAGCTTAAATGATGCAGTAAACAGACTAAACTCCGTAAATTAACCTGTTAGTGCCCTCCTCGCGCGGCGTGCAATTATTTAAAATGAAATTCTTCAATTTTGCTCCTCTTTATGTTTCAGGCTATTATGTTGGTAGGACCAGGCGAGCGTCGGCAACGAGCAACAGTTTAAAGCGAGCTGCACACTGTTCACGACTTACTCAAACTCGAATCCTCGTCGACGAAGTAAATCCAAGGACAAACACACTCGCCCCACACCCCAAAGACGATTCCCGGCAAAATTTACAGTGCGTGGGCTTAGCGAAATTTATAAGAACGGCAAGGACAAGGCGCCCTGATTACGCGCAGGAGCGCAAGCCGTTATTCCAGCAGCAGCAGCAGAAAGGAGCAGGAGTAGTTCGTGTGTGGCGTCCTGCGCAGCACCCTCATTGTTGTGTGCCAATCAATTGTGTGTTGTTATAAGTTGTGGTGGAGTGCGGACGCTTCGACGAGCCAATGGACTGTGACAACGAGGTCATAATGAAATCGGAGGACGAGATGCCCAGGGAGAAGAGCGCACAGCAAGCGGCCGCCGCCGGCGGAGTGAACCATAACAATCACTACGGCACAAGTGAGTGGTTGATTGTGATTTTTCCATTTTCACTATATTCTTATAGGTATTTTTTATTTGTTTACGTTACCCCAAACTGAGACATGGCCGATATTCCCGAATTCTTGAATTGAACAAATTATAGTATTATTTGTTATTGGTAAGCCATGGCGCGGAATTAACTGTGCGTAAAGTTCAATAACTATGCGCAAACACAACCCCACATATCACTGGCATAAATTCGAATATCGAATATCGGCTCCGAGCCCACCACCCCACCGAATGCTCCAAATAACTCGGAGAGCAACCCTGATCATATTTTACACGACATGCCAATATCTAATAGATTGCAGTTGTTTGCCAAGTGAAAGTTTTTCACCATTCGTGATAATTAACGCATCATATTTTACTTTACGAGCATCCATGCTGTTCATATATGAATTTGAATCTGAACCACATTAAAATCGATAATACACACCACATCCATTTAGTGTTTAACGCTGATTGTGTATTGTGGTGGAGGGGCGTTTCGCTCAGCGCCACTTCTATTTTCAATTATTCAAATCTGCAGCGGGCGGGCGACAATTTCGCCTGCTCAAATATTCGATTCAATTTTCAACCTCGCCGTTAAGAGACACAGACATATCTCGGCAATGGCATACAGAATGGTTATCGTCGATTTGGAATTTTGGGGCAAATTGATTTTATTCATTTTTGGGCGTCGAGGATAAAAATGATGAAGGTTGATCGGAATTGCACCTAAAACCAAGAAATATGACATTTTTATTATATTGATATTGAATGTGTGCTGAGTGGTATGTAGTATGTAAATAATGCGCAGAGAGCTGTGGTAATTAAAGTGGTTATTCACGATGCTTTAATTACCCGCACGTTAGTGGCAATAACAGTTTCAGCGTGATGCGGTGTGTTGGGAGATTCCATCCATAAATTTAATGCGATTCCAAACATGCTTATAGGATGCAATAGTCAAACTTCATACATTAATGATAAACCCAAATTTCATTAAAACCTTGAAAGTTATTTTCATATTGTATTTATATCTTAAGTAATAAGGGACTCGTTTAGGGGTGGAACGTGGAAATTGTTGTTTTCCAACAAGTTCCCTAATGATCTTTTTGGCTGCCCTGCTGTTTCGCCCTCAAGGATTTTTTAGTTTTGTTCATGTGATTGCTGGATATTAACGACAAGCACTTCATAGTTTTTCATCTCGAAGCACTCGAGGACCCAATAAAACGGAAGGAAGCTTTGGAGTGGTAGGGGGTAGCACCGAGCAAAGCGGGCCGTGAATGTGCTTAACGAGCACCGCCGCCGCCGCCGCCGTCGAGCAGTACATCGAACTTTTTAATTAAACAACTTGCAGACAGCAGATGAGACTGCGCGCGAAAAAAGTCGCTGTTAATTTGTAAAATGTGCAATGCTCTCGGGACATGGCATCACGATGCGCGAAGTGATGAGAAAATGCACAACGAACTTTTATTTCGTTGTTCAGTGTATCCTTCAGGATTTTGCATTCTTCTTTATTTTATATTTTGTGTCATAGCGTGTTGCTTCCTTATTCCGAGTTGGATGGTGATTATACCAAGCGCATATTTTCGATTGGAATTTAAAAATTCACCCCTGGGGTGGAGATCACTTGTTCTTGAAAAGCTTGAGGATAGGAATTAATAATACAATTCGAGCGAATGCACTACTGTAAAATATAATAAATCAAAACACAATTGAACTTGGCATGAAATAACTCTCTTGCTTTCCAACCTTTGGTCGATGCAACAGGAAACAATCAATTTTAAAATTGCGCGCTTTTTTACGACATAATGAACATCCCTTTAATGTATAATATGTGAACGCTCAAGTAAAGGTTGTTAAATATTTTACGATGTAAGTTAATATTATAATGAGCTTGCAAGGAAGGGATTTTTGTCCTAGCTATAAAGAATGAGGACATTTTCTGCGAAAATTTTGCGCAAAGCTCTAAAAGTAAAAAAAGATATGCATAAACTTAAAGTGCACATGAAAAATATTAGTTACTAGTTTTAGTTAACATGTTAGCAAGGTGGATGAATGTGCTACAAGTTGTAAATTTGCACAACAAATAATTGATCAACAAACAAGTCTATAATAATATAATATAAATAATTATTATCATGTATACGTATAGTTTCATGTTCATGTTCGCAATGCATTAATAACTGATTGGCAGCATCGAGTTAAGTGAAACATACATTTGGGTGTTACCGGTTACATGCAATGTTGATTTGCAAGTTGTGCTCACTTCACTAGAGCATAATCGCACTGGAAATGCGAAAATAAGCAAATGAAAACTTGTGCTCGTTGAATATTGCTATACGTATTTTGGAATCAATTGTGACCCAAATGTTGGATGATGCTCCTTGAATTTATGCAGCAGCACGCGCACGCAATACCGATGGCAATAGCAATTAAGGGCAGGAGGGTAAATATATTGAATACGCATTAGATTTGCGCTGGAAGCTGAGGATGAGGAAGACACGAATTTGGAATATCGGAACAGGAACACCATATACCTGTGGGCTATGCAAGGAATCTAGGAGGCGTTTTGTTAGCACGCTACGAACAGAATAATAAGGGCACGTGGGTGTTCTTACGTACAATGGCATACACAATCACTTTGATCTGCCTCGCGTACCTAATCAAGCATTATCTTATTGTACAATGTTGTAACTTTACAGTACCTACTTTGGTTCTTTGGTACAGACTTTATTTTATTGCTTTATTTGGTTGTTTATTTGTTTTTGGTTAGGTTTTGATAGCTAATTGATGGAATTGATGGCAATAGGAACTTTGAAATTCAACAAACACGTGCATGATGCAACTTACAGTCCACATTCTCTGAAGGATTCAGTATTGGGAGTGATGTACATGTACATTAGAAATTATCATCAAATTAAACAGCGCTGATTGGGATTGGTATAAGGTGCTGAAAATAAATTAAAGTGCGTTTTATATCAATGAAAATATAGAGAAGGTAAAATATTACAACTTGGAACACCTACCAATCTTATCTTAACTTCCACTATAACCAATGAAAAATAATTCTTTCTGTTGCTCTATTAAATGTATCGCGATTGTAATGCCAAGTTATAAAACTTGCAAAAATACTGATGAATTTCGCGCGACGTTTTTGATTTCCGATTTAAATTGAGAGAATGTTGCAATGGAAATCATGCACGAAATTCAACTGCACTTCAATCAATTCGATCGTTCCAGATTATGTCACGTATTACTGTATATGGCAGGAATCCCTTATAATGTTCAATCAATATGTAAATCCTGATTGAAGTAAATCTTACATAAGTTAGTGTTTGCTCATCGTAGTTCATTTCAGTTAATTTCGTGACTGTCCATTCTGAAACGCATTAATGCGATGGTTATCACCCGACGACCGCGAGACACGAGTGCAAATGATTGCATTCGTGATTTACAGCCGACCACACTTATCCATACAAAACATGCGCCGTGTGCGCCAGCGAACCGCAGTGTCCTTTGCCGGCGGCGGCGGCAGGGATGGCGTTGGTGGCGACGCCGGGCATCAGTATCAGCATCGGCACATGAAACGTGCGACCAAAGGATTTCGATACCCACAGCGCCCGACGTGCGGTTTTCCATCTCAGAGCCGAGCTTCCAGTATCCCTCCGCCCCATCGAATATAAGCGCCACCCTGTGGGGGGCTATACTCTATCTCGCAGTGGGATGAGTATTAGGGTCGGCTAAACGTGTTACTAAGTACTCACTTGGCTAGCAACAATTTGTATGAATATTCACGCGGAACATCTTGGCGGGATTTGGTCTTAATTGCACCTAGGACGCACAGTTAATGGACTAGGACTTTGGCGCTAAAGTACGAATCGGAAGATTTAATTAAAAATTTCCAAGTACGACGCAGCTGGCGAACGTAGGCACGAAAAGGCATGAAAAGCACCTTCGCTGAACAGTGAATGTCGACTAAAGCTGAAGGGGGGATCTGGGGATGGGAAGGACTTTTACTTGCCGTTAAGTCTGCTAACTAGATATTCGTTAGTAACGCGGCATTAAGTAGATTCGTGCATGATTTTACACGAATCATTAAGTAATCGCCGTTACTGAACTTTGAAAGCTCAAGTTGAACCTGTTTTAGGATACCGTGGGGATGTTAGAATCTTTGAAATTACCTGTACTCACACTGATTATATCTATACTAAATTTAAGCCCAAAACCGACTCTCCAGTTGTTTCTGTTATTTTAACAGTTTATATTCCCTTTGCGTTTCGTGCAAATAAAAGGTAAAAAGGAAAAGTCAAAAGGTAAAAAATGCGAACACCGAACACAAGATAAATTGAATTCTGTGACAGGCAAAGAAACATTATTCCAGGGTTTACAATGAATTGTGTTTTTTTTTTCGCTGTTTCAATTTTACAATTTCCTATGTTTTCGTGTTTCTTGTTTCGTTTGTTGTGAGTTTCAATTCCAGCACTCCTTGATGTGTGCAGTGTGCACAGTTTGTTAAGATTTGTATACCGTCTATTTCCAAAATCAATACTTACATGCACGTGTACATAATCAAATAGGATGCACACAGACATTCCGTTCGGAATGCGATAAAAACATGAAACTACGTAAATGCGAAATGCAAACGTTCTGACGATGACCATCAAGCGGTTTAATTTAAGCCAGATAAAAATGTGGCAGCGCTAATATTTACATGTATAGAATCGATTCATTAGCGCGCACAGCGTTCCTGGAGTGTTCCTCTAGAGTGTTTATACCTATGCCAAAAATGCTCGCAACTCGCAACGATGGACATGCTCGACAAGTCAAGCCGGTCATGTCGAATATTTTTGGCCGCATGATACAGTCACTTCATTTCAGCGGCATTCCCAAACCGAAGCCAATCAAACATGCGACATTCGAATACCAACGAGCAAGTTATGCAATTCTTCATGCTACAAATCCATGGTAGATGATTGGAACTCACATAGTCATCTATTTTGTGGACCATTGCCATTTAATTAACGTTCACTTCGCTGTAATGAAATTATAGTTGATAATCTGACGAATTAACTGATACAAATCCCGAGACTTAGTTGCTCGTTGAAATAATGTACTAGTAAGCACTAAGCAAGCACCTCACATGGTGAGGGTGAGTTCTGTGTGTGTAGTTTTATTCCCTTAGTCCTTGTGGCGAAGATATCGCAACGGCAAGGTTCATGTGCATGTGCTAAGCTTTGGCGGATAATAAAGTTATTCGAATTAATAACGGCTAAAGAGACTCCGTCGCTGCGCTAAGCCACCCTCTCCTCCACCGCCGCGGATTAATCTTTGATAATTAATTTCCTGTATTCTCTCACCACACTTCCAAAGCTTTTGATCTAGTTTCAGCTTTCTTATCCTTCAATCAATATTTTGTAGTTTAACAATTCATGTATTCTGCGTTGAGCAAAACTGACGTGTTAAGTGAAACTTTTAGGTATACGATATTGTCGAAACTTTTTAGTAACCCTCATTACAAATTGATTCTAATATTAATAAATAAGCGCAACTCTGTGTTGGAGATGGTAATAGTTTTCACACAAAAAGATTCACCGGCCAATGCTGCATTATGGATCGTTTTTGATCCCCTAAGGACCACCTGGCAACATGGAAAATTCGCCAGGAGCAAACACATGTAGATATCCTCGCTCGCTGGACCGCTTTCCTGAGTGGGAAGATGGCATTTTGCAAAGAATACACTTTGCGAAATTTCGTCCTCGCGACGTTAACAGCAGTTAAACCTGGGCGCTTGAAAGTGGCCCCTCTTCCTTGGAAAAGCAACCCTCGCATCAATGCACCCACACGGTAACGTACACTCTCGAGAAGTCATGACCATAACATGAGTTTGGAGTATCCACCCTTCTTGGTGTGTTTGTAGGTACTCGTGCTCCTGGCAAAAGATGTTAGTAGGTGCTTCACGGCCTCACGCATCCAATGCACGTAGAAAACGGGAGCGGCAAAGGAAACCTTGGAGAGCGGAGGAGGCATGGGAAAAAAGGGAGCAGCAAGCACACAGAGGCACCGGAAGCACAAGCGACACGCAAATATGGGAATATGGGGAGCGCATGCTAAACGGACCTCATGTATATTTTATCATGGCGCTTTATGCGCTCGGATATGCGCCCCTGCTAGCGCGGAAAATTAATGCGGACAAAAAACCTCCAAGCCAACACATCCCTATTTTAGTGTCGGTGGGTGGTGGCGGCGATGGTAATAAAGCTAGCTCGCGCGCGGAAAGACGCATAATTGAGCATGGTGCGAATTGAAAATGGTTGATGCATAATGTTCTTCTTAATCAATGTAATTTCTAAGTTCTTTATTTGAAACGGAGTACAGTTACAGGAACACAAACAAGGTGCGTTCGAGAAGCATTTCTTATATTTTAACCTTCAATATCTTTAAAGCGGCTCATCAGTGGAAGAAATTTATAGATTTTAATTCACAAAAAAGTTGTTTCCTACTACTCATACTCTTATAGAGTTTCGGTTAGGAAGCTACTGATGCTCCTTTAAGCTCCTTTAAGATGGAAACCCGCGAGCCACCCACGAGTCACCCACTTCCAATTCAACTATAATATATCGGCTTTGAATTCTGTTGCCTGGTGTCACGCCTTTTGGCGGTGCGAAGGAGCGGTTTCGTGTCTTCGAGTATCTTCCCTTGTCTCAGATTTGCTAATAACTCTCAAATTCTTTTTTAATTCTCACTGTTGATGCTTAGATGACATTTTCAAAGCCTTTCTGTCAAATTGTAAATTTATTCGATTGTAAGATATTTCATTCAAAAGTTGATTCTTTCTTAATTGTCTATCAGACAATACCATAAAAAAGCTATGTTACCATTCAAAACTCTGAAGTTGAGTGCAATTGCACATTCTTCCGGTTACTTCCGCAAGTCCGTACTGCCTCCATTGCATTCATCATATACGCTTTGGGTACAGCTTTCTTTCCGGAAGTTCTAGGTCTTCATACCCCCGAGAAAAATGCCTGGTACGTGTGGTCTTGTCCACCCGGTATAATATTAATTAATGAGCTTATTAGATGTGTGTGGTAATAACTCGAACTTGGTAAAAACTGGCTTCCCCTTGCTGTACTTGTTACCAAATTCAAATATGTTATCATCTCATCGAATAAATTTAACTTAAGTGTATAAACTTCTGCTGCACGTATATGAAATCGATTTAACTGAAAACCGTATATGCTCCGTGATATACCATACCAACCGGATGCGACATAGGGATATTTAACCCTCCCCAACCAGGATTGTGCGCCTCGAAGCGTGAACTAGGCTACTTGGAAATTTTGTAGCATTTTTGTAGGACTACCATTCGATATTGTGCCGCCCCGGAGTATTGAATATCGGCACGCTGTCATGCTGCATTCGTTTTACAGCGTGACAGAAATTCGCGACGCGCATTATTCAATATCGATTTTTCGTGGTCGCGACCCGCCAATGTGGTTTACCTGCCTCTCCGCACTTAAATATTCTACTGACACGGATGCTGCGATCGTTGCCTTGGCTGCCAACTGTTGGAGGCGATGATACTTCCTCCACCGCCACAGCGTACACTAACGTTTTCCCGTTTCAATAAACATACGCGTCGCACGATCGGCCGGATAAGATTGCGGTCGCGCACCCCCGTCGGCCGACCTTTGAACCTGTCTATATTCTTGCCACCGTCGTCTTATTATTATCAGTTCGCGCGCGTAGATTGCGATGGCAAATAGGAAACTGATGTCTTCTTCATACACGTCTTCTTTTCGTGTGTGTAATCGTTTTTGTCACAACGCGTCATTTATCAAAATAACTTCCTACCAAAAAAAAACCCTTTCGAATTTCTTTAAAATGGTTGTTATTTCAAACAATAATTAAACTCTAAGTGTAATTGCCTCTTACAGTTTGATTTTTTTTTGTGTAAGTTTGCAAACACATTGTTTGCATGCGCCTCGGTTGAGTCGTAACTTTGCACTAATAATGTGTACTGAAGAATATTGCTAAAGTTTTCCTGCAGGCCTTCAGCTCTCCATTCCAGCGGGCAGGCAACCGCTTGCACAAAAACTCCAAGCATAAATAGTTCGTGACGGCAAGGATGTTGCACGTTGTGTACTATCTTCTGCTCGTACTTTTTATTTCTTTTTTTCCATTTTCTTTGGATCCGGGCGAGCATTTTGGAATTTTTAAGTTTCCCCAGACCCGAGGGTATGCAACTTGAGACTAGAAATGTATGTTGAACATATTCACATCATGAAATGTTGCCAATCTAATTTTATAGAGAAAATTCTCAGATTCTCAGAGAAAATATCTTGTGTTCATAGTTTTTAGTTCATTTCTGTTTGTTGAAAGGTTGTTAAAGGGATCGCAAACATGGACTTTCTGTGTCCTCCATTGGAAATAGGAAAACATGCGACCAGGAAGTGAGTTCGTAACTTACTCGACCTAACTCGCCCGGAGTTTTCCTTCGTCGGGGCGCCGCGCCGGGCATAACATGGAATTCAATTTCCTGTTCATTGATTAGAAACCAATGAAAACGATACCGGCGTCGTTCGCAGCGAATCGTAGTAATCTTACTAAAGTCACTGCGCTTCAATATTAACCCCTCACCCCACCCGGCTGGCACAGCAAATCTTTGCGGACAAATTAATTCCCAAACTGAGCCAGCCAACCAATTCATCTTCTGCAGAGTCTATAGGTATCTAGGACAATTACGGTAATTTGAAAAATCGAAATTAGACCTCCCAATCAAGCGGGGATTTTCTGCGGAGCAAGAAGTATCTTCTACACGTCATTTAACGTGTGCGTTCAACTTCCACTTCAGTTTGTGCGTCGTTTTTGTGGGGAGGGTGTTATCGCTGAACGGCGCGGCGGAAAGTGGAAAGTGTTTCGAAGTGGGAACTCGGGGAGCGTTTTACAGGCTGGAAGACGAAGGACGATCTATCTACTGAAATTTGCTAGCCGCTCACTGCGTTGGACCTTAACTTAATCCGCACTAAACATCTAAACTCTACGAGCGTGTAGCCTGGTGCGGCTGTACCATCACGAGTGGTATGTTTCTTCGGACGTTTTGGGAATTTGTTAGAGTTGCGAACTTGGTTCAGCAACAGCAACAGCAACAGGAAAAACGTCGCTGCTGATGCTAGAGTGAAATTTATACGATGAGCATACAAGCGCCCCAAGTCTTCAATGCACCCCATCGCACGGGGTTGTTATTTCGCCATTGGCGCCTTCTATTTATTTGTTTTACGTTGCATGTCGAATAACAATGTCTGTTATCCACATGCTATACCAGAAAAAGAGACATGTGAATAGAATAGTTGAATAGTAGACAAGTCCACCCTTTTAGGGGGTTTCTAATTTTCAGGTCTCATTAGTTATATTGTTTCCTACCAAGTGTTGTAATGAGAAATATAAATAAAATGCAAACTTCTTGAAGCACTGAGAAGTATTAGGTATAAGCATGCAAATTAGCCGTATTAGATTTTACAACCCAGACTCGAGACCCGAAGCTGAGGAAAGGAAGGAAAATGTGTATCAATTCTCCATGTGCTCCATATACCCCCATCATAGAAACTAAATTCTTATTGCACACCCGCACACCGTCTACGTTAAATTGCCAGCCATTTTCCTAAAAGTAAATAACCTTACATTATCCAGCGCTCCGTCATGCCGCATTCGCTGTTTAGTATTTTGCATTAGACGCGGGGGTATATAGCTCGTTCCCCACTTACGTATGCTGCTTGTGTGCTTGCGACACCCACGCACACGCCATCGCCATTGCCGCAGGGGCGCTTATTAGTTTACTAAAATATGAAACGGCCGACTCCTCTCCTCGCCCTCTCATCTCCTATATTATTATGTCTAGCCATGACGTAGGAACTTACCACCTTTTGCAGTAGGGTTTCTTCGTGCTGAGGTGGCAGCAGCGGCGACGGCGGTGGTGGTGGCGACGCGCGACGTCAACTCGAATTTTCCTGCGTGAATTATTTCCTGGGGTCCCAACAGTGAGCAAAACGGGTCGTATATTAACTCGACGAGCATGAATAATATAGGTTATCCACTATACGACTATACACATTGACAACGAATGTGTGCGTCGGTTGTAGAGAGCGCAGAAATGAACAATCGTGACGTTTGACTTTTTAATTAAAAAGTTCACGCACCAGCAACAGATAAATGGGGTGGTTGCACGACGCGCAGGTGGTGGAGGTCAGAAGTTTTTAATTTAAAGCTTGTGTGCTTTTCTGCGCACGGATTTCATTTATCTGTCCCTGTCCGCTATGATGGTGGAATTTGTCATTTTGTCATTTCGCTTTGCTCGTGATTTGTAATTTGTGATAAGTGATATCGTTTATAACGACTTGATTTTGATGCTAAGGGATGATTATAAACATAATTGATATGTTTACTGAATTTATACATATACCTACCTACCTATTAAAAGTTGGCGAGTGATTGCTGATGGAATGTTCGCACGATTTGATTATGATGATCCAGTTTGAATTTAAAACTGACATTTGGCACACAGCTGCTTTTCTATTTGTAGTAGATACGAAAATGGAGTTCGATATTTTGATTTTGGTCTAGTAATTACTCAGAAATGCAGATTATCGAAAATTGGAAACTGTTTTCACTTTTCTTTGATAATGTTTACTACTTATGGCTTATAGCTTGATTAAAATATGAAATTAAAATGTTTTAAGAGTTATTGTTTTTGAGCATACACAAAAACATTAATGTTTTTGAATCAAACATGTTCGGTGTCAACACCTGAGCCTCACCATACTTTTTCATTTGCTACTTTTCACTTTACTACAGAGCTGAACGTATATGGAAAATAAAAATATATATAGGTATCTGTTTTCTTGCACCTCGCTGAACTGCGCAAAACACATGTGAAATAGGTAATGCCATGCGGTTGGGGAGTAGGTAGATTTACATATTGGTTACGAATGCAAATAAAGCGAGTTTTCGCGTTTGACGTTTTGTTCAATGTTCAGTGCTCAAATTGCAAAGGATTTCAGCATGTGTTCTCGTCTCGTTCAATAATATTTGATCTTTGGTTGCATACTTACTGCCTGGTTAGGTTATACCATTTTTACTTTGAAATTTTTGTGCGATTTACACGAGTGAGTTCGAGCGGAACTTACCAAATGAACTTTCACATCTTTCACAAACGATTTCGATGACGGAAATGTAAAATATCGACTGGGAATGAACATGTGACTGCCAAACATATCTTCATTTAAATATTGCAATATGTCTTTCCTGGAAAAGCATATTTGATATGTACATGAGCTTTCCAACTTTACATGTATGGATCGTCAATATTTTGCTTGTACCGTTACCAAACATACACCCTTATTACCACTGTCACATGCAATAAGTCATAAGGACTAATTTTCAAGTTTCATCCTATTAAAGACATTTAAAAGCGTAGGAAGCGTCCAAAGAATGTGAAACTTCTTAAGAAGCTTGAATTTCACGTCTAAGTTATACCGTTACATCTTGTACAAATTGTTAACGCAATATTACTTTGTACTTTTTGTTTCAGGTAAGTTACGCGAGGCGACCACGAGTAAGGGCTGCAAGTTATATTGCTGCTTTCGCAATTGTAGTCGCAGAATTAAATTTGAGGTTAGTTTTATATTTTCCGCAGCGCAACGCGAAAGCCATTCTCGGCGTTTTACGAGCGCATTAATAAATTTATCAAGCATTTATTCCTTCCATGCCGTCGTGCTCTATGATAATAAAAGTAAAAAAGTGCGTCGTCCGCAAACGTGTGCGGAAGCGCGGGAAAACTTAAGGAATAAGCGGTCACGTTTCAGGTTTCGCGCTCGGGCACTCGCTTTAATGCGTTTCGACTTTCGACTTTTCCTAGATGTCCGCTCACGGTGCGGTTTTATGAGCAAATAACATCTCGTTGTTAATATGTATATAAAGTTATATTAGGGAAGAGTTACGTATCGTATTCATTAGATTTTTTTTAAACATTGGAAAATGATTAAGTGAGCTTTTTGGTTTAATATTGCGGCAATATATGTTATTGGTTTGTCGGTGTCAGTGTGGCTACAGTAAATATTTAATGACCGGATGTTTTGATGACGTCATAAAATATGCACAATTTATGTGACAAGCTTAACTATTGTCCACATTACTGGCCTTACTTAACCACTTTAACAATTAAATTTGAATACTATTATTAATACAGAGAATTTTCAATATCATTATGTGGATATTAGTCATAATTCATGCTTAAACGGTGCGTAAAGTAAAATTTCCAGCGTGGCAGAGAAATATCGCCGCAATTTACTGCCCAATGAAATCTGTGCCCAGCCTATAAATTTTTGACCACAAAGTATTATCTACTCTGGATTTCTCTTGAAATATTTTTTATTACCATTGAGTGATTTGAGTTTTAGTTGCCAATGTGGTTTTTAGTTTTCAAGTCTGAAAGTTCTCAATTCATCTTCATTTTCGTTTCTGGGTAGGATATAAAACTTTAATTTTATTTACGAATGAACTGTTAGAGTTTCCTTTCCGTTCTTCCTGTCTTCCTTTCGCACTTTTTTCCTTCTCGAGTTAAAGGAGTTTTCGGTTTCTTTTGGTGCGTTTGAAATATCTATAAATCCGATATAAAACAGGGAGCCCTCAATCGTTTGAAAAAGGGATGACTCGCCGTGTCTTATTTCAGTGCGACCTAAACGTCTTCGCCGCCCTTGCCGGCTGTGGTCGCCGATGGTATAAGATAAAGGCGGCTGGCGCTCAACTCAAGAATAAATGGGGGAAATTCGAGGAACCCTTCCTCCTGCCGTCGCCACCCGCCACCCGCTGCCGCCAGCCGCCGCGCCGACGATGCTCTCATACGAAACGACTTTATTCGCTCTACGCAAAGTTTTCGGCACAGTGCGAATGGCAATGCCCCACAAAAAAGTGCTAGCAGCGCGGCGGCTCGTCTGTTGCGTCCGCATACACCTTACCCCCTGCCCCGAAAATCGAGGGGTGCGCGTCTTCACTCGCTGTGTGCAAATTAGAATACTTGAGAAGTAATTTCCAGCGGGTTAAGTAAGCAACTAGTGAGAAAAAGAAAAGCGTAGGGATTGAAATTTATTGAAATTCGTTCTCGCCGTTGATCAAAATTTTCCTCAGAGACGTGTTTTTTTGGGCCTCAGCGCTCAAGAATTTATATTACTTTGCCCGAAGTTTCCACGCTGTGTACAGAGCTTTCTTTTTATATTCGCAGTAATTAAACATCAATATTTTCGCAAACCAAAAAAGTGTAGCTACTTTGTTTGGTGGCGCGGAATTCCGATGTAAATTTTTGATGAATACCAAATCCGAATCCGGAATCCCCAAATTGCCGAAACGCACATGCAATGCAAAATTGCTCTCGCGCTCGGGTGGAAATTGCGGACGGTTTGGAAATTCATCGAAGCATAATTGGTGATCGTCGGCGGTCTTTATGCACACGTCAATTAATACTAAATGCGATTATCTATGCCGTAAAGGCCCCGCACACAAAGCTGAATTGTAAAGCAGCGATATAATTGCCCTGGCGCCCGGCGCTTGTGTGATTGCGTATTCGAATTGACTTCGCATCTTGTGAACTGTCAAACGGCTTATTTCGGTTTTCATCTGCACTATATATCATTGTTTGAATGTTAATCTATCCTTGCTGAAAATAATTTTAATATGCTTACTGCAATCGTGAATTCAATTACAATCTGCTGAAATGATTAAATGTCGTTTAAATATTATTAATTTTGTTACTGATTAACTGAGAATTAAAGATCGATTTAAAAACTCTTTAGAAATAGGTGATTAAATTTTGAAAGCATTATCTGGGAACAAAAAGATATGTGAATATAGTAGATGTTTTGAGTGCGGAGTATTTTTATTCTGATGTCGACAAATTTAAGAATTTATTAACAATGAAGGCATATTTCACAATAATGGATACGCCTCTCCGTGAACCGGAATTCGCGCCTGAAAGAAAACAGCCCACTTTGCATACGTTGCCCTTCTGGCTGAAAGAAAAAAAATATCTCGATATCTCAACGAAAGAGCGGCAGAGCCACAGCGGCAGTTCGAAACAGGACGACCCGCTCAGCGTCTTTTGTGCTCGGCTGATATGCACAAAAAATAGCGCGGGAGGGTTCTTTGATACACGAATAATCTAAAATCAATCAACGTCCTCGAGATATGCACGCTCATGTATATATTGAGGACGCGCGACGAAGGTATGACGCCGGTGGAGGCGACTTCTCCCGGCGCCTCCACCATGCACCCAGCACCATCCATATTCACTCACGTGTATTGATACGCCAACACGCATCTCTTCTCCGCATCTCGAGCGTTACGTTCCGTTTTGCATTCCGCATGCCGAGGGGGTAGGTTGACTTCATCCCCTCTGATATTCAATTTTCGCCGGCGCCCTTTTATGTTGTGTATCGGCTGGCTGCAAGGCGAGTCGAGTCGTTAGAGGCATCACCATATCATCGCCATCGAGGCAAACACAAAGCGACCCTCGCATCGCATCAGCATAATATTGTAATATTAAATTTTATTCCTTTGTCATGCGCGGCCGACAATCATAAAACAAACACGTTAAACTTGCACCGTCAATGCATCACATGCCCTTTTCCAGTGTGTCGTAATTATTACCCGTTGGAGTATCTGCGCAACGATTTATTGCAGCACATTGCTGGCTGGGCGGGCATCGAGAGCATCGAAAGCATTGGATTTCAATGTCGGGGCGCGACACCAACTGAATTTTATCGCGCAACGTGTACCGTGTAACTTTTCCCAGCAGCGGCAGGCAGATAAAACTTTTTTCTTTATTTTTGGCAGCCATTCGGGTGCGAAATTTATTTCGTCATCTTTTTCATTTGGTTTTAGTACTTTGGTACTTTTGCCGGCATTAAAAAAGGGACGGCTAGAGTTGAAATCAAACAGCGGCGGCATTTTATGACATTTTTATTCTTCATTTTGGTTGTCGCTCAATTTTACTATGAAATAAGTAGGGCCAAAGTATATTTATATCTTTTACTCTGAACATTAAACTTCAGATAGGAATATTGCATTTTATGTCTTCCAAATCGAAGGATGTTTTTCATCATTGATTTCGCTGTATTTCTTTTTTCGTTTCGTATATGGTTTATCATATTGTTATGTTCTTTTAGTCCTTGGAGGACACAAATTGCACTAAATAATGCAGGGGGTTTAAAAATATGCTTAAAAGCTCTACAGCCCTATATATACGAAATTTTCGCAAAAAAAACGACTACTTGCTCCACTCTTCAGCTAGGGGCAGAAGAGTGTAAGTGCGTTCCTTTTAAGGATATGAATTATATACTCTTAATGAGAAAGCACGATGCTGAAGGAATTTTAAATTATCGCACGGTGGAAAACTTTCCGCAAACACACCGAGTGCTGCGTGACATTTTTGTGCACTGCGTCGCGTCGAGTGGTTCATATTTAATGACCAATATACTTTACATAATTAATTTTTAATTCATTCACTTTGAGCACCACGAAAATGAGTCGCGACACATTCGCCTAACCCCAGGTTGGCAGCGCTTTAATGAACATACGCATTTACGCAAATTTGATTAAACTTGGCTTTTTCGTGATGGTGCCACTGTCATCTCGCACAACCCCAACTCAAAGGGCATGACGAAATTTGCAGAGGCATATTCAATATGAAGCACATATTAGGAGGATGATATAATAGCATTAGAGTACCAATAATTTATTGAATTTTGGAAGTTTGTGAGCGTGTATAAGATGAGTTTTGAAGAGTATTTTTGGGAAACGTTCCCATGGGATGTGTCGCATATATTTTTCGCGTTTGTATGTTTTGGGCAAAAATTGCGGGAAGACGAGATAAACGACGACAACGAGCAGGCGGTGCGCTGCGCGACGGTGGCGACGACAAGGAGCATTAATTTCTTTCAGCCGCAGAGCGCCGCCCCCGCAACTCGGACGCACGTGCCGCAAACGCGTATAAAAGCGATACGCCGAGCGGCGGACTCGTAAATTGGAGATATTGACGTATAACAATAACGATTCAATCAATCGCGATTGTTTCAGATTTTCCATCCGCCCGCCCGGCGCTGCTGGATAATAAATCGCTTTTTATATTTTCTGCCGCTCGCGCATTAAATCATTACGTTCTCTTCGGATTATCATTCACTCTGCTTTTCGAATAGTCAAACTGATTTTATTATTAATAAACGTGCATACTGCATTGCTTTTTTGTTCGCCCTCGCATTTTCTGTTACTCGACGTTTCTTTTATTGGTCAGGCGTAAAAATGAATGACGGATTTGATTAAATAAAATCCACAATTTGCGATTTTATTTTCAATTGAAACTCCATTGCATTGGTAGCAGATATTTAATAATACATTTTTCGTTAATCAAGTATGTCATTTTATTCAATTTTCAGATTCACAACATTTTATTCACTTGCAGTGACAAACTGACAAATATAGCAGATGACAATTGCGAAATTCCATTACTCTTGTAACAAAACTGTTCGAAAGTAGGACATTTTAGTTAGTGTTGACCTGTTAATCAGCACAGTTGATCGAAAAGTATTATGTACTTGACTTATAATTTTTAGGTTACTACACTCATCGAATAAAGTTGATTTTTATTGACTTATGTTCAATGCGAAAAACCGTTAACTAATTAAGCAGAATATTTCAGAATTCAATATACGAGTTCCAACTTCATTCTATTTCTAATTGATGCAGAAACCATTCCGAAAATCTGAAATAATTGTGAAAGTAATTGATCTTATAGAAACGTATACCTTGCCAATTAAATGTTGGCATCCTTTCATCCAAAACGAAGTAATTTCTACATTTCCGACTTTACACGTTTTATATGGTCGCGACCCTCGCAAGCTGCAACATTTCAATTCGAAATTTATATATTGTATATTTTACAATTTTACAAAACGCCAAGGCGATAAATTTTCTTTGCGCTCGTTTGGCTCGCGCCCATGCTTCAAAACTGCACACGCATTGCCAAAGGTACATAAAATACGCCGACATTTCTGCACCCTCTTCACCCTTCTACGTTCTACTGTTCGTTTTTTTCCCTTTTCATTCCGGCGTTACACATTTATACCTACATAAAAAACGCCAAACGTAACTGTTTCTCTTTATATCATTTCATTTGGACGCTGCGCCTCAGAATCGCGAAAATAAATGCTTGTTTGTTGAATCCTTGGAATTGACATTGGCATATTGTTCGTTCCGCCTTCGATTATTCCTGGAGAAATAAATTGCTTCGCGCGGTGCTGCGACCGACGAAGCACTGTCAATAGCTTATATTTATTTCCGGCAACAATGTAATTGTCTTGCGCCGCTGGTGTTTTTTTTTTTTCATTTTCATTTGTCGAATCTCGAAAGGGACAATATCAAAAGTTTCCCGCGCAATTTGCGGGAATGTTGCTCATTCCCAAATGTAGTTATCATATTCGAATATTAGTCGAGACTATACAATGCGAAATTCCTTTTTGGGCATTGCTCATCTTCTACATCCACTTTCAGTTCTCATCTCGCAACCCACCAGTCTTATTGTTATTATTAATAAGAGAACAGGAGGAACGTGCGCTTAATGAATTATATTACAACCTACATTCCCCCAAGCTCTTGAGAAGCGAAGCCGAAGCTCTGAGTCTTGATAAGAAAGTAATGGTGGTACATTTAAGTTTGCAGTCAGGCGTCAAGGAGCGACACGAAGGGACAAGCGTGTAAAACGCGCAGAGTGCTACAACTCCAGGAATCCCGAGAACCGCTGTTGCTGTTGGGAAAGTTGAGCGCAGAAAGTCGAAAGTTGAAAGGATACGCTATTATGTCAAGTACCTGATGCTCTTGCTGAAGGGATGTCGATGTGAAGCTGAAGTGCAAAGCGGTCGAAATAATTGCGTGTTAATTTCAAAATTATTAACAATAGCCACGCACAAAATTTCAAATTCTACACTCCTTCACAAAATGAGCTGCAAAAAAAGTGTGCGTTGAAAGTTTTATTTGCATTTTTCTGTTTGATTGCGTGCTGCATAGAGAAAATTTAAAACAATAGCTGATGTTTGCTATTCTTAACAAAACATTATTTTTGCAGCATCACTCATTATTGAGTGCTTGAATAACCGTTGAACTGTACAGTTTCAACTGGCTAAATGTTGATGTTCATGTTCTTGTTGATTTTGCCCGTTTGTTTTTCCGCGCCCATTTAGGGTTGTTAAATAACACCGGAAAAGTCTTGTTGTATCTCGCTAATGCTATTAGATACTTAGTACTTAGACTTGTTCTGTTTTACTTTGCAAGAATACGCACACAGAGAAAGAAAAAAGAAACTCGATAGACAGTTGCAGAAGTAATAATCTATTTGGGTCACTTTTAGCGGTTTGAACCCGTGAGTGTTTGCACTGCTTTGTCCTGTCATTGCCGGGAGATGCCATTGTGCCCCGCTCCAAGACTTTGAACAAGATTGAGTTACTTTTAAACTCGCTCTTAATCAAATTGCTTTTTGTCATTTCCGTTCGTTCTGGAGGCGGCAGCGACGGTGCGCTGTGTGCTTTTTTTTGCGCTCTTTTATTCCCCAGTCTGTTTCGCGCGCTTTATGCCCTTTGGCGGGATTTGCCGCCGCCACCGTCGCCATAACAATACGGCAACTCTGTCGGCGACAATCAAACATGGTGGAGGCGCCGGCATGCGCGGTGCGCGGAACAAATATGAAAAAAGATTTAGACCTCGCGTCACGTGTCGCGCAAATAAAGCACGTCACGATCAGGGGGCGCGCGAGTGGTGTTTGGCGCTGCGGTTGCACGCTCGTTTCCGCTTCCGGCTGCCCGCCACCGGCACGCCAACCCCCCTCCCGTGAACAAATTGTGCGCTCTGTATGTAGGTGTATGTGCAATTGCGATGGCGGCGGATTGCAAATGAAGCGCGGCAACTGCGTTTTGTTATTTTATACGATGCAAGCGAGCTTCCCGCGGTCTGCGGTAATACCGCAAACTTGTAAATATTTATGACGTTGCTGGAATTTATTTTGCTCGCAATCGAACAAAAAAGAACGCGATTTACATCTGTGCGACTTATATTGCATCATGACCTTGCATTGTTTACCTAGAATGAATAAATAATTTTACCACACAGGTCATAATGAGAACAAAATATGTTGATGCGATAAAAGCTGCAGACTGCCGAGCATGTTGCGTCATCTCGGCAAATTGTATCCCGAACACACCATCCTGGGGGAGGGGGTGGGGGTGAGATGCGGCTGCAGGCTGCGGGGGAGGTTGATGGCATCCCACGCGGCGGATTTTAATTCGCGTGCATTTTAAATGAGCGCCTCTCGTGTACATTAGTTTGACGGCAATAACGAAGAAATTTGCATTTTGACTATGCGCTTTAATATTACGTTGTTTGCGCTTGTTTCCATTTCTCCGCGAATGCGTGGATTGGAAGCTCCTGCTGCGCGCTTTCAGCCTGGAAATGTGATTAACTTTTATATTGGCGGCGAAGATAAAACATAATTATATGATCTGGCAAACCTAAACAAATACATTGTGGTATCAATATTTTCATAGGATGTGCTAGTCCGTATAATTGTGGTGCTTTCATCCCGGAGGCGTATGGAAAATGATTGTTTTCATGTTTTCATACAATTATAACTTTGCTGCCTGTGTTCGAGTGGTTGTAGTGGGTGCTTTAGGCATAAAAGTCACACCGGAGATCCTTCAAGGAATGTTCGCATAAAAGCGCCGCGCTAGTATGCACCCACGCAACGCGTCGTAATATTTATGGATCCTTTTTATTTTCGGTCTTGATTTATGATCCGCACCTCTGACCGGGAATCGGTTCACCTTTTCGCAGCCTCTCCGCGCACACAATTCGATTTAACGAACGTTTTCGTTTTGATGACACGGATAAAATCCAACATCTGTCTTTGTCCACCCTTGTGCCCTTTTGCGCAAGAAAATCTAATAAGTCGCGAAACGTTGGAATTTTTCAGAGGTAAAATATTTTAAAATAATGTGATTCTAGCATCTAGAATCTAGAATATTTGTGGTCAAGTGCCATCAGCATTCCTGCTGGGCAGCAGATTTCCGCCCGCAGATCAGGGAATGTGTGCAACTGGCATGTTAAGCATCTAGTAGATGCGCGAGGCGGCGGCGCGGCGGCGGGAAATGTCGAATTCGATTATGCTGGTTGATTGCTTGCACTTCCAATAAGTAATTGTTGCCAGTACTTTTGCAGCACCTTCTGTATCAATCAAAGCTGCGCAGTGCGGATGCTCCTGGTTCTGGCTCATCAATACGCGTGCCCTGATTGATAATCGTTGTTAATCGCAGAGCGCTCAACCGCCAGGTTCAGCGGAAGTTCCAATTAGATTAACGTGCACGCTGTGCACAGCTTGATAAAAGCACCTCCAGCTTTCCATTCATATCAAATACCTCGGCAGCTGGGGGAGGGGGCAAATGCATCCAGGCGTATTTGATGTCGATTATTAATATTGTGGAGCAGAGGGCATTCCTCGTCTTTGCACACCATGGATCGCAGGAAATCAATTTGGTTGCACAATGTGTTGCGCACTGATACATTGAAGTAATGAAAGTTTTAGGTTACACAAGAGTATTACGCAGCAGCCAAACACTGCGAGAGCTTTTGAAGCCGGAGAAGCATCTCTTCTATTGTGTGCGGTTGCCGAAAGCATCAGAATAGGACCGGGGAACGCACAGGAACGATGAACCATGAACATGAAGAGGAAATACGTTCACGAATCGTGTGCGCACGAAGGTTGAACGCCGGAATATTCATAAAAACGGATTGAAAAATTCCACTCTTCAGCATATCAAAAATAACATATTGTTCGTGCAGATAATATGGAATTATTTCACGCTGTGCGATCCGGATATAGTTGATGTTAGCGCGGTGGAATTTTGGTATTTTTGCAGCAGCGTGTATAAGATTGGCGAATGTGAGGTGAAATTGAATTGATATGTCAAATAGATGTTGGATGCGATGTGTGGATGCCGGGTGCGCAATGCGATGGATTTGCAAGTTGCGATGCAAATATTTACAGTGCTATTATATAGTTTATGCTTGTCGATTCTTGACACGGCGAAAACTCCAAAATCTATAATAGCGAATAGAAATGCTGAAGCGGCGGAGTACGCGGCGCTCATGATCCGCCATTTATCCCTCATTCAACACACGCTTTCAATCGATTTCAACGTGCATTAAATTTAGACACATTCGATATACACCACGATACATAAAGGTTTGAAACTACTCTCCAAACCTTTCCCAATTACTTTTTTCCTTTCGGTAAAATAACATATTTGAAAAAGCGACATTTTTTGTTTTCTTTAATCACTTTAACTTTCAGTGTCAGAGCTAAATTTTTTATGTTCATAGATGGTACCTACTTATATCACAAAACAAAAAATCGACACTGAAAACTCAGCTTTTTTCATCCGATTTAAAACACATTATATCGAGTTATTCAAGTTTCAGGTAAACATCAACACAATATCATTTTAAGCTAAAATATGTTTTCCGAGTGTTTTCCAGTCAGAGTTTTCAAACTTTTCGAAACGTCGCGCTTCGCGTCGGTTGCGGAACAAACGTGGCGCCACTTCTCAGCTTCTCACCTGTGCACGTGCATCAAGTGCTCTTCCCCGAAGCAATATATCATGTTGGGGGTGGGGGGAGGCCGACCTTGTTAGTAGCGAATTGAAATATTTATTTTGCTCGTGTTCGCCGCCAGCCACACACCGAGGGTTCGCACTTTCAGACGTACAGATTTATTGGATTTATAGCCGTCGGAGTGTAAAATAGGTCATTCAGACCACAAATCAGCACGGGCTCAGGTTTCCAGGTTCGGGGCGCGAAGCGCAAAATAGATTTTCCTTCCCCTGAGCCAGGGCCCGGTCAACAACGAAATGACCAACATTCGATAATTATCCGCGACCCGTGTGCGTATTACGGAAGCTTCCCCCTCCCCTCATACGGGAGCGCCAATCGATGTTTTCGCTTTCAATTAATTCTTCGGGACAAACATTTGCTTTGCTTAAATGTCAGTACCGTGCAGTACGCGTGTGTTATCTTTGAACTTCTTCTTCTCTCTGCTCCGCCCTCTTTATATGCATACTCGAATTCACAACAAAGGTGGGGTTTGGTAAACATGGCAATTACGTTTCTCAGAGATTCGAAGCTATTAACTCTTCACAGAAAGTGCGTGTGTGAACAAAAAGTACTCTCTTTTTTGTTGACTTGCTTAGAAATACTATACATAAAAACCTACTCTCAAAACTTTTCTTCGTATCTGTATAAATTTTATTTGCATATTTTCTAGCAGGATTTTCATTTCAGCAGACCAGAGCTTTAGCAAAGACCAAAGAGATTTGCTTACCGAGAATTTATTTAAATTAAATTGCTGTTTATCAACAGATTCTTCCCAGAAAACAGGATGCCTTGACGCATCCTCACATTACAACGTCGTAGAATGCATAAAAGAAGCGCTAACAATGAGCGCTGAAATTTGAAAGAAAGCGCACACGGCAGGCGGGGAAAAAGTGTCGAAAGCCCAGGACGAGACAGCGCAACCAAAGGAAGAAGGAATAAATTTAAATTCCCGCTGCGCGGTCTATTGTTGCGAGCAGCTAAACACACGGCCCAAACAAATGGATTCGATGGATTGTCGATAGATTTGAATAACCTTACCTGCGGCCTGAGTTCTCGATTCGCAGCCTGTTGTGTGTTCATTCAAATCCAATCTCATATCTTGCGTTTCGCGGCGCTATATTCGCTATAATCAACAAAATTTTCTGCTGCGGAATTACAATTTTTATTGCTGAATGAGAATGAGAATTTATATCAAAATCGAATCAAAGCTTTATATGAAATCCGATTCACCAATATTTATGAAACAGCTCAATATTTTGTTTCGCATACCTGAATGTTCTGCCCTATTTTAAATAGTTCCATATCTCCTATACTATGCGCAATATACTATTATTTGCATTCCTCTGTCAAAGGATATAAAAATATGCCTAGGCAAGTACAAAACATGTGTAACAAATGTATAGTTTGTAAAGGGCGAACAGGGTGTAACCCTTTCGGAGTAACTCCTGTCCGAAAGATGATCCCTCGGCCGAGGAATGTTTTACAGCGCTTTGTTTTTATCGTTTCCATGTTGCGGGATGCTAAAATATAGCCGCCTAGGGAATTGGCTGGAGATGACAGAAGTTGCGTCGGGGTATATGGTCCTTTTTCTCCCCTTCACTGCCTTTACGCCCTTTATTTTATGGTAACGCCGAATAAAGTTCCGCGAATTGATTTTTCAGCTTTTAATCAACGATATGGGGTATATTCAGAAGGCAAAACTATATAATGACATTATATGCCATTTTAACATTCACTTTAGCAGTGATTAAAGTTTCCTTTAGAATAAATAACCGTACCTCTGGCGTTATTTATCTATGCACTCTGAGACGGTGCTAGTTAGGAGAGAATGTTGACTGTCGCTGGGTCTTATCACCGCCAAGGACGACGGAGGTCCTTTTAACGGTAGTAGGAAACATTCGAGCACCGACCGCCAGCTGAGCGCGCGCACGTCCGTCGCCTCCACTATCCACACATCCATCTCAGCGCCGCTGCCGTCTCGTATAAATGAAGACTTCCTTGGCGTCGACTTCGCTGATGCCGCGGCAGCGGACGCCCCACTTCCGATGCGCCCATTTGTTGTGTTAATTAATTTCATGCTGCTGTGACGTTGCCATACGTTTAGCGCACAACATTTTGTATCATAATACATTTCCATCTATATCGGATACTTTGGGCATTTGGGCATTTGCGGTTAACGTGTTTTATTCATTACATTGCCTCACTCTAAGTTATACGCTACCCCATTTACCCATTACATTAAATAAAAGATATTATAATTGGCTGGGTCCAACTTGTATTTCCGCATTTTTAACGAAAATAATTTAATTCCGTTCTTTTCAATTTATGCGAGGGCGCAAGAAAGTAATTTTGCGCTTGCTGTTGGAGGGCATCGTATTTCAACTTTATCAAATTGAATATTTGCATTTATTTAAGTAATTCTTGCTGGTCCTGTCGGCTTTTTCGGTTTTTTTTTTTTGACCGAGCAGACTGAAGGGAAAATCACATCTGCGCAACATAAATTAATCCCTCTACGTCCTGAAGTCTGTTTCTAATAAATTAAAAATGGTAGGAGTGCATAAAAAGTTTTCCTTTTAGGCAAAATATAATATGTATATACTTAGTCTGCTCTAGCCACACTCTGCTAGCATTAATTAACTTGTTTCGTGTGTGAAATTGTTTGTACAGCTAAAGTACAGAGTGCAGACACTATCTTAATCTTAAACTGCTACAAACTGGCATGTTATTAACTGATTAACGCACCCCTTCAAGGAGATGCATGTTGCACTGTTGTTCGGAGAAGATGGAAACTATTGTCCAGACGGCTGCATTTAATGCGCGCATTTGACTTTGTCCAAGGTCAATAGGTCATTGTAACTTTGTAAATGATTTTGAGGCATGTGGCAAAGCGTCGAAATTGTCGCCCACTTCATCGTGAACGGGTGAACGCAGCAAGGTGTAAAATATTAAAATCCAACCCCTCGCAATTACTTATTCAATTCACCTCCGCTGCTCACTGCTGATGCTTCGAAAGGATGAACAGCAGCCGGCACTTGCTTATCTTCGTTTGCATTTTCGCCATGGTCTTCCATCGCTGCCTCCCGCTCTACAGCGCGGCAATAACTCTCTATTCTGTTTGTCCATATTTTGCGCTCTCGGGCGAACCCGGGGCTGCAGGTAATAATTAATTTACCCCCGCTTTTTAAATATTCCATCGCGCGAAGAAATTCCCCGCGCGCTGATTGGCCGCAAATGGATAACACACTTAATTCAACTGCGCTGCATTCGTCCTCTTTTCATCTCGACCGCACGGCTTTGAAATGGTTCAACATCAAAACTGCACATTTTTTTCCGTTTGCAGTCTGAAGATGAATTATTTATGTGCGTTTATAATTTATTTTATTCACGATTGTAAATCAACTCGGGTCATGTGTTTGGTTTTCGTGTTTGGTAGGCACTTTGGGTCCATGGTCCTATGGCTTCAATTAATTTCTAATTTCGTTCCAAAAATAAAAACAGCAGGAGAATGCAAGTTTGCAAATGATTTATTTGAATGGTGAAAAATGCACCCTGCTGCAGCCAGAGATTCAATAAAAAACGCGAATTTATTGCATTAAGAATAATTAACTTGATTGACATCGTTTTTTCATTCCATTGTGCATTAACAAACCATCGTTTTGACAATGTGTGTATATATACCCGTTGTGAACTTAAATTTCAATCACGAGTAATTCGTTTTTGCTTTCAATTTCCTCGTCGGCTGCATAACATTTAATGGCAATTGAAATATATTTGAGCTCTCAACTTGACCAAAACTTTGCGTTTAATTGCTACAGTTATGCGCTGCGTATCCAAACAATTAGTACTAATTTATGCCCTGCTTACATAGCTTCGTAACTCTTGCGGCATGCAATTTCCAAAGCAGCACATGATTCAATCAGAAAGTGCGCACAGTTATTCCGAAAAGAAACCAAGAGATTTCCAGCGGCATCGCACCAAACAAGCGTTTGATAATTAACGCAAAGTTGAGCAAATTAGCGAAATTAACATGTTCCACGCGCGTGACTCGCTCATCGCTCCATCCGCAGTTGAACGCGTTTTAATCTAAAAATGCAAATTCAGTCATAATATTTCTCGCTTTTGCGTGCCGCCAGAGGGCGCTGTGTGCGAAATTAACCAAATATCTTCAGCTGCGCTACAGTTGCAATTGCAGTTGCGTCCAGTCGAGAAGTAAGAATAACACGTTACGTTTTGATTGCGTGACCTGCGAGCGCCAGCACTAAAATTACATTTTGCAAACAACCGGCGCGGGAACAGGAAAAGGATGGGTGCAAAACAATCATTCCGCATGACATAGAATGGCAATTGTCAACAATGTTGAATGCACTGTTGCCACGTTGCCAGCGTTGTTTACGATGTTGATTCCGTTCATGCCTGATGCGAGTTGACATAAACACAATGCCATTTCAATATTCTACGCGCTGGGGGCGAATTAGCACTTATTTGTTTATGCGCATGTTTACGCTTGAAGAGAATATACATTTATCACCTCCATGTCGTTGTCGTATCTTTTCATTTATAGTTCTTGCTTTGGAAATTTTGAAATTTCGGCTCTCCAACGCGTCTTAACCGGCAATTTCGGCAATAGTACTCATTCAAACGATTGCTAAATATTAACCTAATTAATTTTCCGTGAAGCAGGCGAAAGGGCACTCGACACTAGCAAAATGTGTGTCTCCATGCGCTCCAGCAAAACTAAAGTAAATTAAAGTAATAAAACGAGCAATTTGAGTTTATGCGCACGATGGTCGAGTTAATATCACTCGGCAATATTGGGGCGACGCTTGAGCGGCTCGTACATAAAATTCATAGTAAACACGCGTTTATGGCAAGTCCCAAAAGACGCGGGGGCGGCACAGGCACCGGCAGTCGAGTGGTTGAGCTCCCACCGCCAATTCATGTTGCAATGCACCCGTGTGTAATGACTATGGTCAAATACATGTGTCCTATTCCACTATCACTATCGTATTTTAATCGTCGATCTAAATGTAATTATTACTGACTGCGCATGCGTGAAATTGAATTGACTAAGCTCTAGTGGGTGGAGCATAAGTTGCATGAAAGCGCAATGAATAGCAATCTCTTGCAGAACAAGTACAAAACAGCAGCAAGTACAAAACATTAGGGGGGTAATTAATCTGCAGCGATTGCATAATATCATTAGCATTGAAGTGCACGCGAGGTGATTTATTATCGCCGATTGCAACTGGTATTTCGAGGGCTTTTTCGTAGCGGGAGGGGTGGTAATTTGGTAAATTTGCAGTGGAGGAGTTGCGAGCGCATGAATGGCATCGCGAGGCTGCGAGACCTCGTCTATTGTTCTTTCCTTTGCGGATCGATTGCCGCTGCCATCGCTAACCCCCTTCCGAGTGAGCTGGGAGCTGCGATCCATATGACAACCACCCGCGAAGAAAACAAAACAATCTCGCCAACCTGTTGTTACTTACGCCACTTTGCGATTGATTTTCGGGGCGACCCAGCAACTCTGGCGATTCTTACCCTTACCTCTAGCATTTCCATTTCGTCTTACTGCATATTCTCAATTGTTCCAACTCCAAGCAGCTCCAAGTCAACCTCGGGGCGGAGAACGTGCGCCCAATCTCAACCTCACATACTCTAAAGGACGGTTTATGATTGGATTAAGCGCAAGATTAAGACTAGCGGCAAACGTTATGGTATACACTTTCCCATGTTGGTAAGCGCTGTGGACTTGAGGCGACCGCAACCCCAACCATAGGAAAGTGTATATACCTCAACTCTTGCCGCTACTCTTAAACTTGAGCTTAATCCAATCATAAACCATCCATAAGTCTGCTTGGAGAGAAATCAGTACGTGCTCTTGCTGCATGAGCAAGTTAAATTGCGCATTTCCGTCAACTGCAACCCTCTGAACAAAAGTAGAAACATGCAAATTGCGATTCCTAAAATTTAAACGCTAATCAATACCAAGTCGTAAGCATTACTCATGTAGGATAAAGTGTGTTGTTCAGTCGCATTGGTGACTTTTATTATCTTGTTATGTACCACCCTTCAGGGTGTTTAATTATCTGATTGCTGTTCCTGTTCCTGCAGCGAACTAATTTTATAGCTGGGCATTTAAAGTTTATTAACCATAAAGTCGAATTCAAAGTCGGATTCAAGCCGAACAAGCCAAAATGACGATACAACTATTCGAATGGAATTTTGGAGAATCCGGAGGGATTTTCTAACAATCCAAGATTCTATTTCTTAACTATTGCGAGTCTTGGCAAGCGTACTATGCCCACCAAGTCGCAGAAGCAATCACAGTTGCAGGCATAGTCTCACTTGTAATCCGCTGTGCAAACTCGCTGGAAAACTACTTTAATTAAATGTATGTCGAACACGTACTATCTGCCGATAAAACGTCGCTGGGATTCATTTACAAATTGACGATTACCTCCTTCGAGTTCATCCTTCCTACACGTCGAGTGACTTGCAACTACACGCATTTCATATTGTCGTATTTTAATTAGCATTTTAATTTCAACCTTCATATTTGAAAGGATTATTTCAGAAATCGAATTTGTTGAAACTTGAGCTTTTGAAAATAGTCGGTTGTAAGAAGGAAATAGTTTCAAAATCGGATTTGCAAGCGACTTGAATTAAAAACGGTTTCAAGTCGACTTGTATAAATGTAGTAAGTGGAAACGAAATGAATTGATCAGCAACACCGAGGAAAAAGATGATGTGATACCTGCCTGCTGGCGCCGGCGGATGCAGTCAAATTAAATATTTCAGGCGTTCAATACGCGCCCAGCGACATGATTGTATGTGGACGTAAACTCATTACGATGCTGCTGGGTACTCAGTCTCTCAACGTGGCGCGACGTGGAGCACGAACAGCCTGATTTCCGATACGAGTGGAATGGAATCGAATCGAATACGCCTCCACCGTGTGCAAAATGGCACTTGGTACATGTGTGAAGGGGGCTGGCAGTGGCACGAGTACCTGTGCCCCGGTCCCTGTGAGTTCGCTGCCCTGACGGCACTAACGTCAAAATAGACAGCTTAATACTGGCCCCATTTTACGTTAATTTGGATTTAATCGAAATGCTAATCCATTTCCAATTGAAAATACAATAATAGCCGGCTGCCGATACTCTATGTACATATTTGCGTACCAATATTGAGTGAGAGGTCTGTATAAAATAAATATTCAAACATTTTAACAACTTGTAATGTACGTGCAAGTTTGTTCATTCTTCTCCATGGCGTCGAAGGAAAAACAATAGTATTTAGTGTACCTAAGGAAGACTCCTTAGGTACACTGTCTGCTGTCAGCCGGCGGGATTCAAGACCCATTTTTCCTGAGATGCACTCAATATTTTTTCGCCTCTTCAATTGCTTATTAACTATTAAAAATTATTTAATATTTGTTAAATCAAGTATTAACAAGGCACGCCATCTACAGGATTTCGCCGACGAAATCTGAGTTGGGACACACGCGACGAACATTTGCTGCTCGTTCGCTTTGCCTCGCACGCCGTCGGCTCTCGCCGGAACTTGTGTTTCCCGTGGGAAACAAAGCTCACCTTTCCTCCCTATTTGGAAGAAGCAAAGAAGCGTTTCCGCGCAAGTAGGCGAAAAATAACATTGATTTGAGAAGAGTGTTCGTGACGTACCGATCTTTTTAGTAGTGCAATAAATTTCTAATGTTATACGGAGTGCCTCACAGAGCGGAAAACCAGTCCAGCGTGAACGTCGCGCAGAGTCGTTGTTGTCCAGCATCCAGCAATATTCAGCAATATCCCTTCCCCTACGAATTTTCGTTTTGATAGCTGCTAGCCCCACACGATGCTTATGTCGACGCAATATAATTTGAAACCTTTGTAGCCCCGGCACTCTATATACGCAAAATTTACGCAGTACCCGAATGTGACCGGAGGGAAATAGTATTTTTTTCCACCCTCCTATTAAGCTCCTCGCCTGCATTGTTGAAAATTGAAAGGAAATTTGGTCATTTCACACTCTTCAAACTGCAATTATGACAACCAAAATTAACTCCACTCCACAAAAGACGTGTTTATTCAAAAATTGCAAGCTGTACAAGTGCATTATTGTGCTTGTGCATTACTCTCAGCCTCTTCTTCAGCAGCTGCCTCTTCCTCCATCTTGCGCTTGATTGCCTCGATGCTGGTGCCTGCGTGGTTGGGGATGGCAACTACCATCGCCATTTCGGGCACCATCAAGAACAGGAAGAAAAAGCAGAAGAAGCCGATCTTGGTGGTGAGGGAGATGCGGCGAGCGGGTGGCGCCGAGACGAGGCTGCGGAGGGGAGTCCACTGATGGGGCTGGAGGCACTTTGTCGGATTGCCGCCGCCGACGTGGACGATTGGATTTCGGGCGGTGGCGAGTAGCACACCTCTTGCAGACTTGCGCAGCGCGGCGGCGATCATTTTGACGCTTCGACGTTCAATGTCTACAGTTTCACTCGTTTTACTTAAAAAACAACACCCGCACACTAGATTTGCATTTCTAAAGGTGTCTTGAGTCATGACTAATATGATAAAGAGTACGATTTTTTGTTTTACTACATTAAAATTGAATTGAATTTAAATTCGTGTTTTTCTTTCTTATGAGCAAAGTCTTAGGACACTGGAGAAAGTAATTAATTTTTTTCAATGTATTACCTCTTCAAAGAATAATGCAATGTAAAGAACTATCAGGAAGGTTTTAGGTAAAACTAAGATTAAGAATTTTAAAGCATGAGTTGGCTTTACAGGTTTGGCGGGAAATTTAACTGAAAGGAGTTTACGCTTGCGATAAGCCTTTTTTTAACGCCCAACGGCCCAAGCCCAACGTACTGTAAATTACTTTGCAATTAGCCATTCTCGACGGCTTTAACGATTACCACGCCGACAGCGCTAGCTGTAAGAGTGCTATGAGCACTAATTGTTAATGAGGCCCGAGCGTGAGCGTTTTACATACGCGACACGTCAAACTGCAATTCGAAGCCGTATGCTTCGTATGCTGCCACTGCGTTAGCTGTGCGGTACGTGCTGCTGAATTCTAATGCCTCCAAACTGTTGCTTTAGCGAAATTCAAAACGCCTTGGTCTCCGTTATCTTATACTATGGTAATCAGGCCCATAGAAGACTCTGGCACAACGAATGTTTCAAACAAACAGGAAACGATTAGGGTTTAGGACTATCTTCACAACAGCATACAACACATGTTATGGCGATATCATTTTGATTTATTTAGAATATGCTAGCAATTTATAACGCTGACAGTTATTTTTGATGAGATGTTGAAGACATGAAAAATACATAAAGGAGGCAAACGTATGTAAAACGGAAACAAATCAAAGACAATTTGAAGGCGGTCCTGCTTGGTCCTGCTAGATTACGAAGCGCAGGCACTTTGCGCGCCATGTTGAAGGGCCTTTTGTAGTACGGACGAACAATAGCCCTCGCCTTCAACTCCCACTCCTCCTCGCATTCGCTAATTGGTGAAGAAATCATACGAAAGCCATCGTCTAAATGTTGTGCCGTCATTGTGCCCCGGCTGCTGCTGCTCCGTAAAGCTTACTTCCCACACGCGACTCGCGACTCCTTCATCCGGAATTCCTCACACCCCAACATACAGGCACCCAAAACCACCCCGCAGCATTCGGCGTTCAGCGTTCTCCTTCATCCCCTTCTACTTTTCGCATTGTTTTTAATGGTATGATGCAAAGGCACACACCGTTCCTTTTCTTTCTTGTATTCGTACCTTCCTTCACCTTCCGGATGAGCTCGAGGAGAATAATGTGAGGAGTAGGTGTGTTGGTGTTGGGCTGCTGGCATACTGGGGTTAGCGTGTCATTATGCATTGCACATTTATTCGCTGCTATATTGTTAGCGCCCAGGTGTATTAAAATGAAGCACCGACGTGCGCCCTCATATCCCTCCGAAGCTTGGTGTGAGGTCTCGAGGTTAACCGGATATAGTTGTATTTGCGCAGGAAATGGAAAAAGTTCCGCGAAGAATGGGCGCAGCAGGGCAGAAGTCCCGAACTAATTTAAACGGAGCGCACGTTTTATAATATTGCTCATGAATGGCACTTTTGGGAGTTTCTGCGGCAGCATGAATCTTGGAATTTTTATTTGCAACAATGGATACAACAGGGAAAATATAACAGAATTAAAGATTGATTGGTAGATAGCAGATTATACAATATTCCACAACTAGGGCGGTAAATGGACCAATTTGTAGGAGGGTGGCTTGTATGTACATTACAAGTTGTAATCAAGATGTACAGTTGGTAATCAGCAGATTTAAACTTTGACACTATGAACTTGTCACATATCATCAACTATTATTAACTTTTCCTCAAGTAATTATTCCTCACCTTAAATGTTTATAGTTTGTTAAAAATTTTACAGGTTAAAATTAACAGGTTGATCAAATTACGGTTACTGTAACCGTAACCGAAATTCATTTTATAAAATAGAGCAGTTTCGGTTTCGAGATTTCGACAAAGTGTAAAAAAAAAAGAAAAAAGTAAACTATAGAATAAAAAAAAAAGAAACGTGCTTAAATTATTTTTTAAATTTAAATTACATTTTTTAAATGTTTATTCTTTATTTTTATTATTTTGAAAAAAACGACACTTCCATTTTACTAGCAAATGTTAGTGTGGTTTGTGGATATTGTGGACTCTTAAAGCGTTGAATGGTCTCGGAGCTGAAACTTTTGCATGTTAACCGAAAACCGTATCCGAAAACCTTAACCGAAAACAATAACTGGTAACCTAAACCGTTACATCTGTTTTTCGTTCTTTAACCGGTTAGAACGTAACCTTTTCGGCTCTACAAAACCGGTAAACATTAACCGTTATGAATAAGGGTTTCCATCCCTGGTTTTGGTAATGGTACGACTTGTGTTAACTTAACTCCAGCCTGATGCTTTTTTGGTGTTGCACTGTGTGCAATGGTGTGCGAGCTTTTAGCCGTTCAGACCTTCAGCTGCATTAAGGGGTGGCCCTTCACGAATTAGAGTGACGCCGCATTTAAATGATGCATGCATGTGCGCCACAACGGCGGCCAATTTGGCATGCTGCCGCTGGTTGCACACGGCTTTCTAGTTTCTGCTCCTATGCTCCTAAACCTAAATGAATCAAACTCGCGACATGAACTTTGCACCTTCATCAAGCCCCAATCAGTGACCTTTCATTAATTAAATAACGTAGCATGTTTAAACGGGTCACGCGTGTGAATTACGCCACCGAATGCATAATTACACGTTTTCAATTTTATTGCAGCACTTCGAAATGCACTCGAATTAAAGTTGTACTAAAAACCAATTGCCTTAATTTAAGATGTTTCCAATTTTTCTCTTTTGATCTTCCCATTCATGCCCGATGTTTGAAATTTATATGGCATTTTCCTTCAAAAATCAGAATAAAGATATAAGTGTATATTGTAAAGTCCATAAAATTTAGAAATGTATTTCTAATTAAGAGATAAGAATGTTTGAGATAGCCATTTGTAGTCGCGAGCGCAAGCGATACTGCTCTAAAATCATTCCTCTTTAAATTGTAATCAAAGTGGCGCCTCTTTCTTTATTTATTTAACCGAGATATTAAAGTTTGAAAGTACTAGCACAAATATTGTCTCTCCTTTGGTCATACCAAGATGAAAGACTTTTCACGTCAAGAATAACTTTTTGTAACATCTGCTTTTTATGTTTTCGAAAATATTAAACGCAAAAGATTATTAATCGAGTCATTAAGGCTAAGTGAGATGAACCCGAGTCTTTTCCATGGCGGCAGTTCAAAATAAAATCGTAATTAATTACCCAGCCATGGATTTTTCCTGCAGCGCTTTGCGAGGCTGTGCTGTCTTGGCACATTTGTTATTTCATTAATCACGATCACATTACGAACGCGTCCGTTTGTTTTTCCGTCTTCCCAACGTGACTTATTTTTAGCAATAAAAAGTTGTTTCTGTAAAACTGTAATTTTAGATAAGCTTAATGGAAAAGTGAATACAATTTAAGAATTGAAATGTAATTATGAGTGGAGCCTGAAAATAGTTTAATTAATCCATCGACGCCGCAGCACCAGCAGCATAAAATACAAAATCCCAATCGCCGGGTAATGTATTGTTTGCTTTTCATATCATCCTGCATCGATGCATCGATCGGGGTGAGCATCGGCGGCAATCTGTAGAAGCACATCGCAACCGTGCTTAAATGTAATATTCCCACCCCACATGATGTTATATGGATCGAATGTGTATACGGCACACATCCGAAACCCTGAGCAGGGTGCGAGTATGCAGCCGATGGACGTGAGATTGCAATAAAAGGTTTGCATCGGCGCGGCGCGGGAAAACAGGCATCCTGCGAGCGCCAGCATTGTCGATTATGCACATTCTGAGGGCGCCTAATTGCTATTAGGTGTGCTTGTTCAACTTTTACGATATTTTCGCAAGCAATTTTGTAAATCATGAATAAATGCGAAATATACATTTTAAAAATTCACATTATTTTTGTTATAGTTTAATTTTGCATCGTAATAAAATGTATTCTTTATTTTCTGAGTAAATGCGCGACGGGTGGAGGCGCTGGGCTGACAGCATCCATAAATTTCGTCATATAGCGTACACAGTGTTGAGTTTTACTATCGCCGGAGGTAAAGTCGTGTTTGCGATGAGATTTCATGTGACCTGTGGCCTGTGACCTGTGTGTTGCAACGTCGTTTTAGCACCGTGCATAATTTGAGCGGGGGAGGCTACGGGAAGGCTTCGGCGTGAGGACAACAAACACCATTAAAACGCCCAGCGTACGCTGGCAATAAAAGCACAGCTTGCGCTTAGAGTTTGCATTTTTTGGGTGGAAAATGTAATTGTTAGGATTTTTGAATGGGTTCTGTCATTCTTTTTCATTGAACATTTCGTTCCATTGTTAATTACTAGCAACAAAAACACAAGACTCTCGCAAATGGTGAAGCATGCCTGCAAAACATTTAAAATTCAATTACCAACTGTTTGGACTTGTGCAAATAGAACTAACAACCACGGTGTACAAAGCATTAGATGCATTAAAACGCTGAAAGGATTTATATTTCATTCTGAACATTGTACACGTGAGAATTAACAACTTGCAATCAAAAACAAATCGCATTGCTGTGCAATACTCCGTTCGCAGTTATGCAATGAGATTTTTGTTTTTGATAGAAATCGTTAATAGTTCTTTTCAATTATTTGCCGCGCGACATGAAGCGGTTCGGTTACCGCATACGCAACAAACAATTTTCGAAATCCTATTGTTGCGCCAAATGTGCGTCACCGTGATTCTCCAAATTCTCCAAAGCTTACTCCAGATAATGATCTACATGTAAATCGAAGGGGTCCGCAAAAATAACTCATTTGATTTACATGTACTTCATCAATTAGAGTAGACTTGGAGTTCTTGACGAAAACGCGAGCATGCTTAGAAAAGTAAGCAATCGCATACTATTTGGGGTGAGTCATACCCCTGTTTCCAATGCATTTGTAGGAAAAATGTATTTATATCATGTTTTGAATTACAGTAGAATCCAAAACTTAATGCAGATTGTTTTCTTGGCCATTTGCAGAAATTAAAAACTCCGAGTCGAGACGGATGGTGGACATAACGCGTGATAAGCCCATTAAAGTCGCCGTCCGTGTGGTGGTGCCCGTGCGTGATCATCCCAAGGTAAGCTCTACTTGGCATTTTCCACCTTCCAGGTTTTTCTCGTTCGCTTGCGCTTTGTGTGCTGCTGTGTATTGTGTTGCTTGCGGAAAATCGCCAACAGAATCGCTCCCGCTTCCGCTGCACCAGCATTGAAAACCGCACATAGTCTCCATCTACCTGTACTTTTTCTTCGGGCGTCTGTCATCCCCCACCCCCGACACCACCTTCAAACGTATAAATCCAGCATCCAACTGTAATTTATAAAATCGATTCTATTGAAATCGCCCTTCCTTCCGTTCGTTTGTTCCGCTCAACAACGTTTTCTTTTTAAAGTCGTTGATAATATTCAGCATGCTCGAGTGGAGACGCACGAAGGAATACATAAAGAAACGTCAATTTTTGATTGATTTTGATTCAGCGCTGCTCGCGCTTAAATAATTTATTTCAGCCAAGATAATTGAATTTTTCAAGCATACAACTCACAACAGCATACTTTTATTTACTTCCCCACCCCGAATTGTTTTCCTTTTTGCAATTTTACAAATCACTTGATGTTGGTGTTTATTGGCGCAAATAAGTTACAAACTAAACAATATCTGCAAAAATGATGAGCAACTTCTACACAACCAACAAGCATATACTGCTGTGAGGTTTGGGTTTGCAGTACAAATTTTACGCTCCTTCTCATGCAGGGTTCGGCTGAAACTACATCAGATGCGTCGATAACGTTCTCTGCCACGGCAAACATCTTTACAACCTCATAAACTTTGAGCCACTGATGTTTTTATTTAGTTACACCAGCTGACACTGCCACACTGCTGACGCTACGAAACTATTTTAATTAAACGGATTAGTACCTTTCACTCTAGACTCGGTGCTCCTAGATCTAGATGAAAAGGATTCGTAAAAAGAATCGTAAATCGTAAATAAATAAATTCACCGAAAGTTTCGCTCACTGTGGAATTGAATAAAATGCTGCCGGTGACTTTGAAGTAGTAAAGTAAAGTGCCAATAGCGAAACTCCCAAAAATGGAGAAGACTAAGGAGATGGAGGGAGCGCTTTTGAGAAGCATTGGCGTTTCTTCGATTTCATCGTTTCGCACTTGATTTGAATCGAATGCCTTTTGCTAATCTCGAATGCACACATTCCAATGGTTGGCCATCAGAGTCCATCCAGGACTGAAAGAGTGCAATCAACTTGAAGATTTGACGAAATCATGCGATGCGCAATCGAAGTGTGCGAAGAATGTGCTCTCAAGTGTTCGGTTGGGAGCGCAACGCTCGAAAACATTCAAACAATGGGACGGTCACAAGTTTATTCGCGTTCGCGATTTCCATCCAGTGTCGCCAGCTACGCAGCACTAAAAACAACTTAATCCCCTTCAGAGCCAAAGCGAACCTCCGGTTTTAATGATTCAAACTTTGTGTGCGTTTGCTGAGCGTCCGGCAGGGTGTTTAAGTTTGACAAGTTTTTGACATAGTTGCTTATTTACTTTTCTTTATACCCGAAAATACGGCCGCAAACTTAAACAAGCATACAATAAGTTCTCGAGTGCATTTTATTTGGTATATGTCTTTGTAGGAGGTTGTCATATTTCATGTGGCGTGTTGACAATGATTGAGCCGTAGGTTTTATCATCCGGGACATGAAGTTTACGCTTTTTTGAATTAAATGCGCAGGGTGGAAATGCACATATGTACATTCTGTTTTCCGTTGTATTTTGCCATCCAACCGGACACTTTCGGACACCCTCCTTTTACTACGTTTTCGTCCTATAAATGAGTACCTAGTAGGAAATGGCAACTCCCTTATCATCCTACAAAAAAACAGTGGTAAAAGGGGCATTTTTAAAAATCACTTTGCTGGAAATAGATATACTGCGTTCGGGATAATTTACAGAGGAAATGAATTCACATATGTTTGCAAGGGTTGTGATTTGGTTTTTGTTTTTGTTTTTCGTTTTTCATTTTCCATTTACCATTTTCCATTAATGTTTTTTGTGTTTAAAATATTCGTTGGGGCGAGATGCGCAAAATGCTTAATGCTGTATTAAATAGACTTTTTCATTTCGCCTCATGAGTTTTGAGCTCTTGCACTCCGCCTTTTAGAGGTTGGAGGAGGGGGAGGATGGTATTCATCGCTCGTTCTCCGCACGTTCGGGAAAACACAACCCCGCGAAAACTGGCAACTGGGAACTGAGAACCGAAAATGTTTTTCCACTCTTGTGCCTTTTTACAACTCTTTGGACTCACTTCAAACTTCACTCTAATTCACTTCTTTTGTATTTCTTCGCTCTACCAGCTTGATATCAATTTTTCCGCCACCGCCGCCGCTCATAATGCATCAACTACTTTTGTTCCACAAGTTGTACGATTGTGCAGTTGTGCGAAGTCAATACGTTGGCGGGCACTCAACATTTCACGATTTCACCCCGACTTATGCAACAACTCACACAGAAGGAAAGCAACTCAACGAAACAATGAAGCTTTTGTAATGCATACTTACCTAAAATAATAAAATGTTTTATTTTAATCTTTTTAGAAAAAAAAACTTGCGGCAGCAACCAGAAATAATCGCTTAATTTTATTTGCGGCGAGTAAATCGCTGCAATTTAGGCATCATTGTGATATGCAGCCATTAAATCTTTCGGGTGGATGCAGGGGGTGGATGGGTGTGTAATTTTTCCGGTGTTCGCTACGTGGTCGGGTGGTTGCGCACCGCTGGAGGCGGAATTACCTGGAACGCTGGAGTTGCCACCCTCCAGATAGCAATTATTCATCTCCAGGTGGTGGTTGTTTATCCGCTGTGTGCATTCCGCGTGTGTTTAACCCCCAACTCCAGGGAGAAAATCGTCCGCAGGTCGCACAGCGTAGAAATGTCGGTTTGCGCCCGGCGCCTCCACCATCGCCGTGGTAATCTATATTATCATTGCGTCTTTGAGTTGCGGAACGTTTATCAATGTCCCGCCATCGCTATTGAAACAATCCATCCACGTCAATGCGATGCGATGCATTGCGTCGAGGAGGGTGAACTTTTGCTTAACCACCAAACCGCGAAATACGGAAAACGTGCACATGAACGACAACAAAAATTCGACATAAAATCTTTCTCTCTGATAATACTGGGCATTATTTAAAGATACCAGGTCGGTGTGTGTTTTTTTTCAGTTATTTGTGATTTTGGAACACGCTGTATGCGATGTCAAGATGTGACATAAACGTATTGTTCTGCATGTGAAGTCACTCCATCATTTACCGCTGGAACACTCCGTATTTTCACAAGCGCGGAAACGGTTTCCCTTGGCAAACGTGTTCGCACTGATTGAGCGCAACCCCTCCCTTGAAGGGCGTGGAAAAGAATCCCATGCGAATTTTGCTAGTGCCATACGCAGACTTTGAAAGTAACATGGTAATTTTGGGGAAATCTGCGCTGCGTGCGCTCGGAGAGGGGAATTATCGAGGCGCGATTTAATTAAAATCCCATTTAGATTTGTACAATCGCGTGCGCAACCCTTTTTCGCAGCGCTGCGAGAGCACAGTAATTATTATTTCACTGCTCCCACTTTCCCCCGCATACGCACACGCACACATAATTAATGACTATCATTTGCATCCTAATTGTTTTACCACCGACACAAAGAATAGCATTTAAAGTCTAACCTTATTATATTCACTAGAAGTTGCAATTTGAGAATTGAACTTCTGCATAAATTTTATTTACCTAGCGAAACGAAATTTAATCAAACACAACCTCCAAGATTTATTAGCTGATCTAATATGAAGTGAAATTATCGTGATTACAGTGATTTAAAGTTCCACATCGAAGCCAGCGTGAGCTTTCCCAGTTTTTCGCGCCCTCTGCGGATATACAAACGTTACAAATGAAATTTTCTCTAAGGGTGCTGGGCGCTGGAAAGCTGTGCAAAGATAAATATAATAGTTGAGCATTAGCAATATAAATCGTAGAGTAATATCAACGGAATGGACTTGCAGCGCCAAACGTCAGTGTTTGCTCAATCCACTTCTTCTTCTTTTAATCTCGTTTCTTGAAGTCGGAGGGAATTTACGCTATTTTTAGAAAATTGCTGAACTAAACTGAACTGAGCTGCGAGCGTTGAACGCTGAACATTGAAGTAAAGTGCGAGATTCTCGCGTAATGCGATTAGTTCGCCGATTGTTACATGTCTTAAGCGCTGTTCTAATGCCTGGAGTAACAGTGCACATTGAGCATCCATTGCCCACATTCGGTTCGACCCTTGAAAGTCGCATCGTGATATCAACGAGGTCACCCACCGCCGTTGACGGCTGCTGCGCATTGTCCATTGTGCATTGTCTAGTTTGCACGTAGATTTAATCGATGCAACTAGAACTAAAGATTCAACACGAACTTAAAGCTAATGACCACATGTAACGTGTAACCGCATGGCGATTGGGGACATTTTCCAAGTGTTTTTCTTGCTTATCCCCGCCGCGACACATGGATTAGTGGGATTGGAAGATTTGCATGTTTAATATCTCGGCGGGGCGCTGCACCGGAAGCAGTCTCATTTCATTGTGTTGTGATAAGGCTGAGCCTAAGGACCTAAGGACTAAGCGCGTAAAAATTTAAAAAAGTAGAAGTAAGTTGAAACAAGCCACGCTATAAAATATAATTAAACTCGATGCCATGCGATGCGAGGGTGGAAAATGTTGTGCCATTATTGTGTGTCCTTGCAACTGTGTTTTTGCTGCAATTACCATTTATTCAAACGTCGTGCATTATAATAAACGTAATGGGAATGTACAATAGGGTAGTGTGTACACCTGTTCACACAGGCGCGCAATTTTTGATTGCTAATTACCATTAGTTTAAATTATTGCCAAATGCAAATATTTTGCGAATACAATTTACATGAAAATATTTAAATGAAAATATTGGCCCTTTTATTTCTGTCATTTGTGTAAATATATTTCTATCAAATGATAATTATTATTTGCCCCTTCAGTTTTTGCAATTTAATTGCATATCTAAATAAATCAAAACAAAATAAAATCATTCAACCCGCAGAACTACGAATACGGAATAAGTTTATTAATATGTAACAATGTAGCTCATGTTTTGATTTTTTGTTCAGTGTTCAATTATTGAGTATAATTTGGATGTTAATATTAATTAGGAGAAATTGTCGACTATGTGGCTTTGGTGAAACTATTTTCGATTTTACTTTGTTTTTGAACAATTTTACTATAAATAGCAAATATTTTAGTCTAAACAGTCAGATTATAACCTATAATTATGTATAATTCTGTAATTGTTTAAGCCACTACTAACATTGTACAGAACAATGACAGAACAATAATTACAATCGGACAGCATACTCTAAACGCAGTAATTAAACAATTTGAAAATCCCGCGCTTTTTAAATTTCATTTTCGGATTTTTTTAAAATGGAAATTCCAAATATGAAAGTTATGAAAGATTTATGTCTTTCATTGAAATCCACATCACAACTTTATATTCAATAGAGATACAAGAATGCTATCAAAGCTCAAATCAAGATGGACTCCGTAGAGCAAACATAAAAATTGCATTCGTGAACAACATTAAAAATGTCAAGTTCCTCATTCACATTAAAGGGGCTTTGACGGTGATTTAAACTGAGAAGTATTTAAAAAGCTCTAAATTTCTAAACTGTCGTCCACTTGGTCCCTGGCCTCATTCGCATTGAGCGTCGCCCCTCTCCTTATTACTTACATTATTCACTAAATTTCCCGCAGCTACCATCGCCGCGGTGGCGTACTTTGGTGCTTTGGTGCATGACTCGAGTATATAACCATCGTTGAATAAGCTGAGCAACGCTGCGCAGCAATACTGATGGCATAGGAATCCCACTAACTCCGACCCTGCGACTAACTGCTCCGCTCCTTACTTGCTACTAGTTCCTGGAAGCTGGAAACTTTCGTCCCTGCTACCCTGCTGAATGTGAGAGTGTGTGCAGTTGCGGAACTGGATTCCAGCAACGTGGCGCGCCAGATTATCGATATGAAAGTTTCTTTTCATAAAATCTAAGCAGCTACTAAACACCCTCAGCCATTGGTGGCAGTCACAGACATGAAGCAATTTACCCTTGCTGCCTTTCTGAAAAGGCGTTAGCAACCGGACGGAAGCAAGTATTTTTAACAAGAACGCACACCTAACCAAATCTAAACTACAGCTCCAAATCAAATCCACATCTTAACCTATTTAATCACCATTCACTAGTCGTTGAAAACTTTTATTTTCCTTCAACATCAATTCCAAACTTTAAAGTTCATTCTGTGTATGTTTTACTTATGTGAGTGGGTGAATCTGTGAATTACTTTGCTTTCGGACTTTGCGTTGCGCCCTCAGTGGCGTAATACAATATTGAAAACTTGTATTTAGTTACTGCCTCTCGACACGAGTTCAACTTGTTTTGTTTATATTTGCAGTTCAACTTTGTGGGCAAGTTGCTCGGCCCCAAGGGCAACTCGCTGAAACGCCTCCAGGAAGACACAATGTGCAAAATGGCCGTGCTTGGCCGAGGATCCATGAAGGATCGACACAAGGTACTGTGGAAAGCTTTTTTTTATTCCAGATGTTTTGTTTGTCTCTATATTTGCAAAAGTTTTATTTCAAATTAAATAAAAGGGCAGAAAGTCAGTATTTAGTTTTATCGTGAGTCAGTTATTATGAAAAATTTGAAAAAATATGATAGTTGGACGCTGGACGTTGAAAATATGTGGAAAATGTAGTTAGATGAAGTTCGAGCAATGCAGGACAATATTAATGTCGCAGCGCGGAATGCAGATGTGGAAATTTATAGCGACGTGCGGTTTAATGTCTTCGCCCGCGGTTTATATGAAAATGCTTTCGGGGAAATCTTATTAACTTCGTTGATTGCTTGATGCATATTAAATGCCTGCTGTAGCGCTTCCCATGTCATCACAAACATGAGATGACAGGGATATAAAATGCTGCTTTAAATTCAGAGAGGCTATTAATTTTAATTTATCGGAAGCTTTTCGTTTCGAGCTTTGTATTGATTTGTGTTCTGTAATTGTTGCGCAGGAAGAGGAGCTCCGTGCGAGCGGTGATCCCAAGTTTCAGCACCTGAGCGAGGAGCTGCACGTGGAAATAAGCGCGTTCGCCACTCCTGCGGAGGCGCATGCTCGCATCGCGTACGCCCTCGCCGAAGTGCGGCGGTTCCTGGTGCCGGTAAGTTTTTCCACATTCATCATTTATTCGCTCGAAGCCCACACACTTACAAGCCGCAGACAAAACACATAATAATCGTAACTTATTTCCCGCTGACTTTGCCTTTGACTTTGTCCATAAAAAAAACGAACTTTTACCCAACTTTCTATCTCACAATCAATACACTCGTAAATACGAAAAAGAACTTTGATATTCGTTGGACTAGAAGTAGAACAAAGGAAATCAATTATGCGTGCTGGTTTTGTTTTGATCTTTGAGAGAAGGGAAAGTTTCATATCATATTTTGATTCTTTACTTTACTAATACGTCTTTCTATATACTTCAATTTTTTGTAGTTTTAAGAAAACACTGTTTTCCACATCAATCAAAAGCATGCACTTCCGAAATCAACTTTATAAGTTTAAAGATATAAAAGAAAAAAGTTGGATAGTTTTGCTATTTGTGGAAGTGGCACGTTGAGCGATGGTCCCCCAGTGTGCCAAAAATTGAATGAATATAATAAGAACTTATAGCATTATCGCGTACATAAATTTCAAATGTGTAGGCGACTCCTGAGCCTTCACGGAATAATCTCGAGAGGCTTTGCGACTTAGCGCACCCGCGCAAACCTTTCGCAGGATGAGACACAATCCAGAGAATTTTTATTTAACGCTTAGAAGGACTTTCCTCCTGCAGCAACGGGGGAACTACTTTTCCCACCTCTCTTATTCATGGTGTCTGTATTTAATTTAATTTAATTTAATATCATCCTCCTCTGACAGCAGTTTTAAATTCATGACATGATAGAAGACTTCTTCTTTTGTTATCCTCGCAAAGAAAAGAGAGCTGACGATGAATTCATTAAGTTAGCTCAAGCCTTGAGACTTAATTTTGCATTTTGCTGTGTATGGTGTTGGAATGAATGCGTGGCCATTATCACAGCTTCCAGGATTCGCGCCCGAGCGCCGATTCAAAATAATAAGTCCCTTTTGAGCCGTATTAACAATAGCCTCAACCCTCAAGTGAATGCATATGTGTTTGGTGTTTACAACCACGAACCACAAGTACGCTCACAACTCGTGTCCATCGCTGGAGGAGTTTGTGTGGCAGTGGCACTCGACTTCTACTTCCACAGTTGTGATGATGAGAGACCCAACGGTTGTTTGTCCAAAATGACATTGCCGACGAGCATTCTCTATTGAATATTTCATACGCCACTATCTGAAATCCATAATCCGCAAAATAACTCTCTTGGTGGCAGTCGACTGTGTATTCATTCCAAAATGCCACTCCTTGTTTTATTACCACCATCATGTTTCCAGTAATATTTTCAACACAAGACAATGTTTTTCGGCTAAGCACCAGTGATCCTGTCGTCGGATAACTCCGGCTATAGAATCCAACGTCAAGTCCACGACATTGCAAGACCCGACCACTGGATAGTAAACACACGTCTTCGATATAATAAAATATTGACTCGACAGTCACCACATCCGCCACCCAGTCTGCACCTTCAGCACGCTGCACACGTTCGCATGATCCTGTCCAATGTTCCCCACCATGCTTTCTTCCTCCTGCTGCGGCTGCACACACTGCATGAGTGTTGTCTTAGCGTTACGTCAAGATCCTTGATAATAGCCTGCTTGCCAAAACCAACAAGATATTGTATTTGGCAAAACACCTCGACGTTACTTCCGCTACTCCCCGAGCTCAATATGGTTTATGTTATTTTCTTCCCTTCGTACGCTATCCCGTTCAATATTTGTGTTATTTTTCAGCGCTCTATATCTTTTCAATGCGTTGCGCTGCGTCCTGCGTGGCTGCGAAAAACTTATTGATTAAGTACTTGTTTGTTCAATTTTTATTCCGCTCACGGCTGCCGGATTATTTATCGACACTATTAGAGGTTTATCTTTATCGATCTTTACCGGCAACAACAACCTATTGACATGTTTTGTGGCACTGAATGACAGTTTAAATTATAGGCGGATTTCCACCTTGATAGATTGATTAGTTATAACTTGTCCGATTTTAATTGTTTTCCTTCCTCTTCCACTCGCACTGCAAGAGTTAATTTTCTTTTTGGCTGCCAGCGATGGCAATAACTTAGGAAGTTATCTCACAATCAGATCGTCGTAAACCTCGCTTCTTTCTCGACTGTCTTCCGCCTCCCGATTGAGAATAAAGTGCGAAGTGCGCCGGCACACAATCCCATTGCCAGTTTAACGAATCAATAAGAAAGACTGGCTCGACACAACTGTTGCATTTCGGGGGGCGAGAATCGCGACAATCCTTTCCACTAAATCAAGGACGCACGCTTGAGTTACATCTGTATTTATGCACCCCATAATGCACTGCACTTGGGCAATGATTCAACAGATGCCATTTTGTAAGAAAAGGAAATTGAGTTTTCAACATGATCAATAATATTATGTGTTGTTGTGTTGTGTGTTTAAAAGTCATGCAGTAACCGTGACTAAAGTGGCGTGCTGGGTGCTGGCGCTGGGTACTTTTGGAAAGTTATTCTCCACCCTTGTGCGCGTCTCGCACACGCATCGAATCGACATTGTGCGGTTAATAGGCATCTCGTGAACCATCGCCACGCCACGCCAAACCGGGATGATAGATTGTTTGATAAACTTGCCTCTTGTCTTCGTGTTTTGCTTCCAAAATTGGCCACACCGCGGGGTTGTTTGTACATACGTATACGTCGCAAGAACTTAACTTATCAGGCCTGAGACAATATTATCGTGCGGCATGAGTGTGGATTGGGCTTAAACCCTTAAACTAATTCCCCGACCAGGACTTGTATCTTAATAGTAATCAGTAATCACTAATCACATTTTGATATTCACTGGTTACATTTGGTTCCGAAACTAAAGTTCAACAAATAAAGTTTTATTGCTTTGCGTTGTGCTCTCCAATGCGATAGCAGTAAATATTTTATGGCCACATCAAAGCCAAATTTACAAATGTATACTAATGGACTTTAGGTAATTGAGCGGCGCGGCGTGGCAGCGCATCACCATTTTGGAAAACAGTGCCCCGGAACCTCGCTAATTACATATATCGAATATTTGATATTGCCAACATCTGTACATACCAAACATACACCCGCCACTACCGAAAACATATCAACACTCACCACGCAGCGGTTATTTGTTTCCGAAAACTAGATTTTAGTTTAACCTGCTTTTACAAAACAGAAAAGGCCGGCATACTGCTAATGCCAATTACGTAGTAGTTCTGGCGCGCAACTATGGCTCATAAATCAGGAATTAATCGCGTTTAAAAGTCACAACTCCCAACGAGATTATCTACGAACCATGCATATCCATACTAAACGTGGAATAGTTTCGTTTCTTTAATTTAATTCCGTTTTCGTTCACATTTACAAATTCTTATTTACTTGAGTTCTGAGTCATATTTTTCGCACCCTTGGCACGTTACTTATGCATGGGCAATAATTTTGATCGATCGGCTTGCGTTATATGATAATGCATATAAAACATGAACCGAATCAACCGCTCTAGCCACACGTTCGTAAATAAACGGATTCTACCCCCAGAAAAAAACCTCTTCCAAGTTGTACGTGTGCGACGGTGGGTGTAAAGCTGTAATAGGATGTATTGAGAAGACATAAATTTTATCTCTTTTGTATGGCCCATAAAGTAAAATAAGACTTTCAGATCTTGCTCCTCCCACCACCGCTTTTCCTCGACTCCATGTTGGTGTTGGGCACATCGGCACATGCATGAATTGCCGATTTTCATCGATAAATTCGCCACTTAAGCCGACTGGCATCGCATCCTAAAGAACAAATAAATATTACAATCGCCTGCAGTGTTGGAGCCCCTCCACCATTTCCACACATTACGATCTTTTGGGGAGGATGTGGGGACATGGGGACAATTTTACTGTGTCGAGTGTCGAAGTGTCGAGATGTGTTCTGCGATACCCAAGAGACTCCACTCCCCGCAAAACCAGCAAAGGGAAATCCAATAACAGCATTTTCACAAGTTAAATCCGAATTTATTCCAATGCCTATGAAGAGACTGGGAAACACTAAAATGTCAAAACTCAAAACTCAACAACACTTTGTGTTTGTAGATATTTTGTGTATTCTATGTATTTGGAAGTGTTGAAACTGCGCTAGATGCGGCAGTTAACATGGGAGAGGAATGAAGGGGAGAATTTTGGATCAGGAGGAACGATGAAGGAACTATTCCTTCTTGATTAATTTGTTTTGCTCACTGAACTCCTCCAACTCCGTATTTTGGCTGTTTGCTCGCGTTTTTGCTTATTTTACATTATAGCGATGCCTTCGCTCTATAACATGTAACATGGCGTAACTGCTGATGCAGTGTTGCCAGTTTTTTGCGACATGCGGGCGTCTGCGAACTAAAATATAAATATGGGCTCGGGTTGTCTTGTCGCGTCTTGTAAGCCCCGACGCGACGCTTGGTACACTGCAGCGCAGCATTTTAGCTTATTAATAATCCAGGAGGGAAAAAGCCGTGTGCAGTGCACAAGAAAAAAAACGCCAGTGCTTTCCCGAGATGCAGCACGTTCCAAGTCTTGGAGATGATATATAAAAGTGGAAAATGCGCCGCCCTTTTCTTGTTTTCGCATTTCGCACAAGTGCTCTTTAATCTCCACTATTCACTATCCAAAAAGACAACTAAAAAGTTGTCTGCAGTATATCCCTTATTCAAAGCGTATACCTAGGATCTGATTTATATTGTCAAACCGTCACACGCATTCCCTGCGCTCACATGACTGACGCGTTGTTGAATGGCTGAAGATGCCATTCCATTCGGGAGTGGAGATTCGTTTGAAGCGTTTGAAGTTCGCACACAAGATGATTGCGCTCATGTCATCGCTCGCGTTCCCGTTCGCTAATGAAATTAAGCGAAGGATGGTGCAGGTAAAGGACCTGCTTCGAGGACTAACTGACTGAACTCCGGCGCTGAACTGCGCCGAACCGCCGGAAAATATACTACATCTTGGGAAAACAAATGAGAAAGACGAATGTAATTAGTGCGAACTTCTCGGGGCAGCTCTGCTCGTAATTGCGACGGTGGGGATGGCGCGGCGGCCAAACGCATGGCATTTTTAATTCCTTGGTCCTTCGACCCGCTGCTCGGCATTCCCAACGCAAACTCCCACTTTTCATACTTTTGACGACCGGAAGCAAACCTTTGACGTTGACGTTTACACTGACTTTGAGTGCGAAGTGCGTATGGTTTAAATTCAATTTTAACTCTTCTGACTTTCGGAGAAACTCATGCCTCACGCCATTTAATTGATACTAATTCCAGCTCGTTTGTTTCGCGTTCACTTGGAAAATGTTCAAAAAGTGCGCCAAGTGTAATTAATTTCTCGGGTTGTTTGTCGTGTTACCGCTGAATGCCGGAATGCCATTGCGATAGAGTATAGTTCGCGGGGCGTGATTAATTCGAAGGAGGCTACATATAATAAATTATTCTATAACAAACTGACAATTAACAAATTTCGGCGTGACGTGGCGTAATTCACTCGAGTGCGCTGTGCGTGCGGGCGTCCATTTGCTTTACATCTGGCAGCACGTGCAGCAGCCGCATTATGAACTTTGCATGACATTCCTTAATAACCTGGTAGCCCTGGTGCACAACGCATGCTTCTGAAATATTGTCATTAACCAACTACAGCATTAAATCAGTTACTAAGTTAAATGTCTTGATAATGGGCGTGTTGTGCACCGAAACCGTTACGATTTACTCGCCTTCAAGGACATCATTATGTCGTTAAGGGTATTTAGATATTTGGAATATTTGGATATTAAAATTTATGTGCAGGAACGGAATTAGCTTAACTTTAGGCTGGGGTATAGGTATAGGTGTTTGTGTCGAATAATAGCAGCCAAAGCTGCAAACGTAATTTCGGTTTAATTACGCAAATTGTTTAGCACTGCGCAGAATTACTTCCTTCTCTACCTCCCTCTTTCACTTGCGTTTCTCAATTTCTCAGCTCCTGCTGAATACTGAATGTGCAATGTGCTCGTACAATACAAGATGGATGAAGGACTGCCTCCATCTTTGTACAACTAGAACTGCAACTTCGACGCGATATGGAATTAAAATGGAAAATTTATGCGGCTGTTATTTATAACGTTGCTATGCCTACTTGTGTCAATATCGACTGAGTATGGTGGCAAACAATGATTTACTATTGACTGCTTGTTTGCTCCGGTACGGCAGTCAATAGTAATATTCATTCTCAATGCGTTCTGTGCCGAAGCATATCGTTCAAGTATATATTTGCAATGCATGTAACTAACTGTAAGTCTGCATAAGGAGGAAATCTGAAAATGCATTCATCATATTGCATCGAGGCTAACATTGCGGCGGCCATGGCGCATGCAAACAATTTCAGTGGAGTTCAATTTCCTCCAATGGCTTTAATGATAAAATATTGCTCTGTCACACTGAACACGCCGCTTTTTATGCGCCGATTAAATAAACTGGAAACTTTTGTTGCATCGTGATGTATGCTGAGGAGATTGATGAGTTTGAAGTTTGTATTTTGCTGTTCATCATGTCACTCATTCACTTTTCAAAAACAGCAAAACCGTATTCTCACATGCTATTTACATTTTCCCCAAACACTCTACAGGGTGATGCTGATAAAATTGCACACTGTAGGGTTGAAAATGTATAGACAATTTATTTTTACCACGCTTACATTTACTTCACCTATATTTTATTTGTTTGGTTGCAATCTTGCAATTAATTCTTCACTTTTACGATTCGTGGCACAAAAATAATTCTTTCACTACAAAAATTTTAAAATTTTATTAATTTTTTTTTGTGAAATTCACTTATACACTGAAGAACACAGAACACAGAATTTCAACACCAAAAGTTATGAGCTATGGAAAATGAAAGATTCATTTTATAATTTGCTTGATGCCAGTTTTCCAAAGAGGTGGCGGAAGCAATTTATAAAAATAAAGTTTCATTTTTAATATCTCATATCAATTGATGTTGAAGCTCTGCGTGCAAAATAAGAACATTATTGAAAATAAACTTTGAGCATTTTCTAATGTAACATGATATTTCTAGTATTTTACGCAATGAGTAGCGGTATGATATTTTTTATCGTGCGAGTGTTTAGCGAGCGAGTGGTCGCTATAGAACGAGCAAGATAAAAACAATACCGCACGAATTGCGTACAATGCTTAACTCTTGGCCACCATGATAAATCAAAATAGTGCGGCACCAATCGAGCACCGTATAGCCGCTTCATTAGCAAGCCCTGCCAAACAAAACACTACAATATTAAACTCGTTAACATAAAAGTAGTTCACTATAGGTATATGCTTACTAGTTTTAAATATATATCGCATAACGCATAACGCAAAATTATCGCAACTAGCAATGGTAGCTAGTTGTTTATTTTGCACACTATGTTGATTTTGCTTCCCAGCGAGGTAACACGACACGCGTTCGTTTGTTTTGTTTTGCAGGGCTTGTTAATTAAACGGCCATACCATGCTCGATTCGTGCCGCACTATTTTGACTTATCATGGCGGCCGTGAGCTAAATTGTATATGTGGAAAAAATAGTGGAAAAAACACCCTGAATATTGGAATAAAATGCAAACTAACAATTTTATGCGGTTTGCGATAAAATGTCAACTCTTTGTATAATTTACTTCCGTTTTTTTTATATCAAAAAAATTATATGCCCGTCTAAATTCATCAACCTTCCTCTATACTTTCAAACTGTCACGCATTTTATATTACTTAGGAACAGCCGACCACCGATCCTAACTTTTATTCTTATCCATCTTCAGCGCGGACCGTGGACCAATTGAAATTTTTATGGCGACATGCACGCGAGACAAAGGCACAAAGGGGTGGCAGGAGGGTAGTATGAAAAAAGGGCACATGAATACCCTACAAGATCTACGACCAGCGGTGTGGTCCACTGTGAATGGACATAAAGATACGCTTATATAGTTTTTCACTCGCCAACGGCCAACCCTTAGCCGTTAGCCATTATATTTATTTCGCTTTTCTCTTCTCCCGTGTGTGTGTATTTTTTTGCTGCCTTTTGCGGAGCAATCTCACGGTTGACGGTGGTATATTATAACCGAAAATCTAATAGTTGTTCATTTATGGCAGTTGCGTGCGTTTATCTTTATTGCGATCGTTTAGCAAAGGCACAGCGAAAAGAGGAAACGGGCGCGTCCGAGCGTTAGCAGTAAAAGCCTCTGCTTCTAGTGCAGGTTTGAAACATTGCAAGGTGGTCCTGTTGGTCCTGTCGGTCGTGCCGACCCGCTGGCGGGTTATTCTCGCGACGCCCGCTTTATTTATTCCGCACTTCCTCCGGAGCGTTAGATTTAGATACTGTTGCGTCAAATGGAGAATTGCGATAGTTGCTACTGCTACTCTAACAGCGGGAGTTAGATTAATCCATTGTCCAGACATCAGCTTCCGTGTTCCACACCACATGTACAGATGCACCGTACACTATATACATACATGTTCAATATCTAACAATGTATTACAAACTCTCGCATCACATCAGAGAAAAGTAGCGTCGTAAAAGCGCAGACATCAGAGCGCTATGTAATTATCTCATATTTGTCTGGTTTCCGTTGTTAATGTTGCCATTGTTGTTTTTTGCCCGCCAGAGTTTTTTTCCGGATGCCGAAAGCGGCAGCCCACTCGGTTATTCCATTGTGCGCGCCATTGTCGTCGCGCGGCTTTATGTTCTTCGACAGTAAAAATTTCATTCGCATTTCGGCTTTTGGCGCACATTGGCTTTTAATTAATGTCAACGTTGAAACGCGCGTCACGTGTGATTCATATTGATCGAAATTAATTGCAAAAGTCAGAGGGCAACATCAATGGCAATACGCAAAAAATAGAAAATCACCGATGCGATTGCAATCATCATATTAATGCATCAATACCACAACACAACAACTATGCATTAATAGCACTTTTTGTGGAATGGTGGACACAATAACAATTTATACTTAAAGCCATTTATGATGTAGAATAAAATGTTGAGCTTTGAGCATTTAAATGGAAATATAATCAGCGAATAAACTGTCTTGTTTTAATTATGGCACATAAAAGTACAGCTAAATGTCAATTTTAGAGGAGTTTAATAGCAATGTTCTTTTTTATTGTTTTTAAAGCCCTTCAAAAATATTCTCGATAAAACTTACGCTTGAAAACCGAGAGCGCAGTGGTGACGGTGGAAAAGCATGAAAACATGAAACTTGCGCTTTTGCGAAGTTTACACGCGGGGAATGTCGCAAACGGCATGGAGCCATAACTTTTCATGACATGTCAATACGCGACTTTATGCACCCTCGCGAAAATCATAAGCGCAAACCTCACGCCTTCGCACCCCTCAAACTAATACCGAATGCGGTTATTGAGAAGAGAAATATTTTCCACCGGATATTATGCTTAGGCGAATAATGTATTCGCGCTTATTCTAAGTTCTAAGTTTAAATATAGCAAATACGTAAAAGTCGAAGCTCGAACGCATTAATGGAAATACTCCGCTGGGATGAATATTTGCACTCGAGGTGGTGGAAAATATGTGGAACACATTCCCATCCTCGGTTCCTTGGCGTAATCCAGTATGCGTGTTTTTCCTGCGGACGAAGATCTTTGAAACTTAAACCCTGAAAGTTTGCTCCGTTTGAGTGTGCGTTTGCTTTTTATGCTGCTGGGGCAGTGAGATGTCCCTCGCGGATAGATAAATCATGCCGGCATGGAATATATGAATGGAATGCCGAAGGGTTTGAATTTCATTGTCGGCGCGCTGAGCGCTTGACTTCAACGACATCGTGGCCGGCGGATCTGAACTACACTGACATCTCACTTTACTTCAGGACTCTCAGGACACATGGCATTTTGCACAAGCGGTCAGCAAGGACTCACACTCGCGGTGACATGTCAACTTTGTAGAAATACGCTTTTAATTTTAGAAACTCACCATAAACTTTTCCTTCTTAAATCATTCGTCCTTCCCCTTTGATAAATCGCAGAGTCGGAATCTTCTAGCGTTTAACTTTGGTTTAAAAAAATCACTCCATATTCGAGGAGTGGGCAGCTGTTGGTGATGGTAGTGGTGTTGGGAGTTGGGACGAGACAAAGAGTGTGGAGGGTGGACAAAGCCGCCTTCGAAGAATGAGACGCAGCGCAAGAAAGTAATTAAAATCCGGGGGGCACAAGCGCTCGAAAATACTACACAATATAATGATTAAACGGCGCGTCCGCGCGACCTGCTCGACCGGCAGGGTCTCCACCACCAACCCCTCCTAGTGTCCTGGCGTACTTTTTTCCATCGTGTCGCGCAGCTTGTCGCATCGGAAATTTCGCGCAAACTTCAAGGACTTGCTTGCGGCCTGTGGAGCGCATGCAATAATGACATAAATTACGATTGGACGTTTCCGCGTCTTGCGCGCTTTTCCGCGGAAGATGATAAATCGCTCCGAGATAGGCGCAAGCCCAGCAGCTGTGGCAGCTAGTTGCTCCTCGGATCGAAACTTTCCGTATTTCGCTCGTCGCTTTCCTTCGCGAATCAGTCGAAGAAACTTTAATTGACTCTTGTTATCGTACAGATGTCATGGCTGCGGCGGCGCATTTAATTTCGTGTTTTATTCCAAACTCTCTACGTCTCTTCGTCTGAACTCTAGACGGTTATCATGCAGTCGGTGGCTATACCTATATGTATATCTTGCCATCATTAATTTTGCTAATCGCTGAAGCTAAGCCTTGGAAAATGTTCCAGCTTTTTTCGGTCGCCAAAGCGCGGCGGGGATAATGTCAGCGCATGGAAGGGTGGGGCGTTGCTGGGGCAGTAACAGTGGCGGCGATTACTACATCATTTAGATTCTTACAGTTCGTTTTAAATGAAACTAATGGCGCCTGGCTAGAAAATTTAATCACCCTCCTATTAATTTTCATAACAACGCGCTCGCCTTAATTATTATCTATTGTTCCAACCAATAAGAACAGAGAGGGTAAAAGTATTAAGAGTTTGGTCCTCAGCGTACGAAGCGATCTTAAAATCGATTCATTATCCTATTCCTTTTAATTGGCTGCCATGAAATAACAATTATCCAGAATTTTCTTGAACGTTGAGATTCCACAAGATTTTAAGTTTTGTAATTTTAAAATTGAAGAGATTTAGCCGAACTATGGGAAATTACTTGAAGACATATATTTTATGTTCGATATAACATTTGAATAAAACGTTGAGGACACTTAAATTCTTTAATCACATTGCTCTGTTATTCAGAAAGAAGATATCTCAACAAGTATCAAGAGTATTTCGTTAATTGAAGCTTTGTTTTATTGTATTCTTAAAATTGTGATTGTAGTTCAAGAAATCAGTTTAAAACAGAAATGAATCAAAATGACCTGACCATGTTCACATTAGCCCTCGGGTATCGTAAGTCGTGATGTTGATGTTGAGTTAATTAAATGTTGTGATGATGCATTTGCGTCGAGTGCAGCTTTGCGAGAAATGCGCTTTGTGGCGTCGAGAATAAACCATTAAAAATGTTGCGGTAGTGCTGGTAGTATCAGCATGACGACATTAGCGCCATCATGTGCATCTGTTCCACACTAATGCAAACGTGAGCACAAATCTCGTCCCAGTGTAATTTATATTTATTAGTTGCGCACGTTATACGACTTCTGGACAAACTTTCCTACTTAAATTACTTCGCAATGTGCCCGAGATTGATGTTCGCATTGTCTACCATCATCAAATTAACGCTTCCCACACCCCCACATGACCAGATTCAGTTTCGGATTGAATTAGGAATTTGGGTAGAGTTTAGACGACGCCACGTTCGTTTGTTTGTTTGAATAGAGGCAAGATGGCCGCCGGCAGCAGACGAGTTATTTTGTCTTCGGCCACATTGCCACAGATATTCTTATGTGTCACTCCTGGTATGATTTCGCTTCACAAGTTATCCATGTATCCCCGTCAAATGATAATAACACACAGCGCAGCGGGCAACAACAGATAAATTGGTAGTCGACTCACTGGGCGTATTTACCTACCTCACGCACCGCACACAATTCCAGATGAATGAGCAAACAGACAAAAGGACGGCCGGGCGGTCGGCGGCACGGCACTTATAAATAGCATGTAGATGTCCGCCCCCCACGTTGTTCAATATTGTTTTCTCAGTGCAATGACGTATTTTAACTTTTAACCATAATTAAATCCTTAATTAGCTACATGAATTTCTTTTCTGAACTTTATCGCCTTGTAATAAATCATTCCATATTCAGGTCATGGAAAATTCACCTTAATAAAAAAATCAAAAATTAACTTGAGACCAGCACTCCCCTGAGAAAATGCTCAATAAATACGTGCATTGATTTTGTGAGCACAGATTAGCATAAACATGGCGGCTGCAAAGGACGATTAACTTTCATCCGGGATCTGTAATCTGTAATCCTGAAGGCACCACACACACACATTGATTAATGAACTTTTTTTCATTGCCACATTGATACAAACCATCGCACACAGCTTTTGAAAGTGAGCACTAATCGCCTGTGGGGGATGCGTCCAATGATTTTCCAATTGAAAACCGAGTGTCCTTGTATTGAGTCCGAGTAACTCAGTCTATCAAAGGAGGGCTGCGCACATCCTGGCGTGGCGTTCTCGAATTCACGGCTTTAATGTGCGGCGGATCAAATTCGCGCAGACAGCGCAAGCGGCCAGGCTTCAAGTTTCCACCCCCGTCGATGCTTTAGCCCATTTCACGCATAAACGGTTAATATATATCCATTAGGAATCAGGCTGCCGACAACTTGTTTCTTTAGTCATCGTCAGCTCCGCCATCAGCAGCATCATCATATATGTATGCGCGTGTTGAAGGAAGAGGATAGTTTCGTCGATGTATATACATGTAGCGTATAGTGTAGTTGTTAGTTTGTGAGAGGAAAGTTTGCGCGATATTTGTTGGAATTTAATTAGGGATTTGTTTCGAATTTCGTACTTCGGTTTCAATGAAAATTGATTTTGCATGTTGTACTACGGTGAGGGTTATTGCTTTACACTTACATCACGCACGGTCACACGTCATACCTTTTGTAATCGAAAGATAACTTTTTTAATGACACAAGTGTTTATTATAGGTACATTGAAGTTTTTTTAACAAGCTATTGGGCAAATTCACACAGAGATGTGGATTGCATTTTTTTACTTCATTGATAGTACCTTTTTGACATACTAAAAGTCTAGAAAAAGCTATGTATGCAAAATGATCAAAGTCTCAAACGGAGAAACACATTCGTCTCCCGGCGCCTCCACAAACATTCAAAAATACAAACATATGTTGCCTTTTATCTACAAGATGGTTCTTTTAAGGAGATTATTCTACATCGAATTTAGAGTCTGAAATGTTGAACAACTATGGGCCATTTGACCATAGTTTTCAAGATATATTTTTTGTAGGTTTTTCAATCAAAAATGCGATTATTTTTACTAAGCTCCCAATAGCTCAAAACTGAGAACAACCACAATTATGAAATCACTGATAAGAGAAATCAAATACATACCATACCGCTCATTGACAAGAAAAACAAAAAAATATTTTGAAGAAATAATTGGCAATTTTCAATGAGCAATAACTCAGAAACTTACATAATTGTGAAATAAAATTTTCATGGTGGTAAGTTGTCAAATTTTATGCCCTTTCTAGCGATGCTAGTGTAAGTTCGAAATGTTAATAAATTCATTACGTAATCAAAAAATTTATCACCAAAAACACGTTCGTTGATGAAAATGTTGGTGGAGGCGCCGGGAAACGTGTTTCCACTTTTGAAACTTTCTAAAAACAGCAATTTAACGATTAGTTCATTACAAAAACCTTAAAACCTTAAAAACAGAACGGATAAATACGGATACATGGAAATATACAATTATTAACAAGTTTTATTGTCATATTAATATTTAACATAAAAGAACATAAATAAATCTGTATTTCTTGGTGATTGCAGGATTACAACGATGACATTCGACAGGAGCAAATGTGGGAAATGCAAGTGCTCTCCAGCCAGAGGAACAACAACAAGGGCGATGAGGCCAGCGGCAGCGGCGGCTCCAGCTCAGGCGCCGAGTACCCGAACGACGACCGGCTGAGCGCCGACACGAACGACGGCGGCCCGGAGAGCCCCCAGGAGGAGCACCCTGCCCTCCGGGGGCTGCAGACAGGTGAGCCCAATTACAAGCTATCGCGCGGACAGCAAACATAACATATTCATGCACGCCAACATCCGCACCGCTGGCATTTGCAAACTAGATTCTTTTTCCAACACAACATGATGCTGCTCCCCAGCGACACCCAAACACCCGAGCCGCAACCGACACTTGCTGACATTTGTCTGCTAAATGACGATGGCTGTTAATCACTTTAAAAAAGCACCACAAACTCCAATTGAGCAGAGCGTTCGCTAAAATAGCAGGAAACTTAATTAAAACGAAAGACCTATTGTAATGTCTAACATGTACAGCTTTTTAAGACTTTTTGAGGTCCCAGAAGCGATGCGACGTTGCCGTCCTAATGAATTATTCAATATTTGACCCCCATCGCCCATCGCCACGTAGGTTCTCATGCCATGGTCCAAACTCTATTGTGAGTAATGACTTGCTTGTATTAACCTTTCTTAATGCCCCAGGAAGGGCGACGTCAGTATCACCGACGTGCGACGGTGGCGACACGACGTGCGACGATATATATAGGCGGGATAAGGGATAGGGGTGAATTCCTCAAAGTATCCGAATTTTTCTGCCGCCTCAGCATCACTTCCGCACCTTTTGCTTCTTCCGAAGTTCCGACTTTCCGGTTATATATTTTCCTCAAGAAACGGCGAAGAAAGGACTGTGCGGAACGAAATTACATCGAAATATGTTGTGTATTAAATGCCACACATTCCGACGTTGCATTTCAACGCTGTTAATAATAAAGAAATAAATTCCCTCCCGGATAAATATTTCATCTCAGCACTAAATAGCATCGGCGTCATATTAGGCAGTGTTACACTCAAAATGGCGGGTTTAATTAAACTCATCCTAATTTATTCAAGACGCTCATCGTGCGTGGCGCAAAACGTAAATTGTACTGCTTAAACTTGAAGGGACTCTCTCCCAAATCAAATATGTTGCGGCATCGCGCTGACTCGCTGACTACTGCGTGCAAGGTTTATTAGGATATGGAAATGCATCACAAATTAATTCATTAATACGAAAATTGTGTTGTTTTATTTTGGTAACGTGCGCGCTTGGAGTATTTTTTATCAACTTTGATTATTCATGTTATGAATATACGTCGGGTATTAAATCAAAGTACACAAACTGTAATGTGCGATTTAGAGCGTACTGGGAAGTTATTGTTGTTTTGGAAATGTTGAGCAACACTGTAAAATTATGTATTACCTGAAATGTATTTCGCATTTGTTCTGGGTTTTCACTGCTCACGACATGGCGTGCCACAGACTTTAATTTTCATTTGAAGCCATTCCATAACAATATCGTGATGTGCCTGATGCTGGGGAATTATGCATTTCATTGCAAAGCTTTTAGCGGAAAATGGAAACATCGAAATGTCTCGCATTCAACATTTCTCGCAATGTCTTCGCAATATATTCAACACACGTCGAGTGAAATTTATAAAACCGTTGCACCTGTGATAACCGTCTTAATTCCGTTTTATTATGTATTCCGGTACTATATACGTTCCCCAGTCAAAATTTAATTGATTTATGACGCTTCCAGCCCGCAGCGCTTTCCTAATAAAATGGCTCGACGGCATGTGATAAAATTATAAAATGATAATGCCATTGCGTTTAATCACTTCATCGTAACAATGTTATTCGAACTTTTAATTATTCGCCTTCGCCATCTTGGGAATCAAATCGCATCGTAGGCATCGCGACTCCGTGATTCAATAGAATGCTAATTACGTCCGACGTTGAAGCCTAATTGTTCCAAGCGCGTTTTCTTACTGATTGGCAGTGATTAGAGAGGCGTCGGACGAGGACGCGATGTGCAGCACACACGTGTCTAATTTATTCCAACTATGGGTGGCGGTTATTAGGATGAAATTAATGACCACTAGGGTTGATCCAGGGGCCAGGCAAGCGGCATTAAAGTAGCATTACATAACTTATACATGGAGGGGGACAGCGGGGAGGTAATACATCTAAAGAGTCGCGTACAACAAGATCATAAATTATAACAAACAACAACAAACAGGAGATCTATCATTTTCGTATTATCTAAGCGCTCGACGTCTGGCGGCGGCGCGCGGCGATGGCGGCGGCGGAAGTGGCGCGATTGTGTCGGGCAGCATGTGGTCCAAATCTGAAATCTGGCACGCGGAAATGCAGATGTTGAAGGTTCTAGCTTCCAGATGCAAACGATGCAAAATGTTTCCTTTAGAAATGTCAAAACATCTTAAATAATATCAATATGCAACTCACAGCTAGTGCTGGTGTTAGTTTGGTTGCCTGCCTTATAACTGGTTTTTGCTCTTTACAAATTGATGGTACATTTCGTTGCCTACCTTCGATCTGCCCTGAATTAGTGCAAAACAGGAAATTCTTTTTCGTGGGGTTGAGAGAAAATACCAGTCAAGCAATTGGCTCCAATAAAACTAGCAAATAACAAGGAACACCTTACCCAATTATCCTAACTACCTGTGTTTTAATTGTCACGTAAACTGAATGCACTTCTTTGCTAGCATCCGCTTCCATACGATACAAAACGCTTAAAACTTGCGCCAGCTGATGTTTAAATGTCGCGAATTGTTGTGAATACAGTTTGTTTTCTGTTGTTCTCGGTTCTGTCTTCGGTTCATCGCAGTATCCGCCTCACCAATGAGCACCGACGTGACGACCGCCTCGGCGCTCGCCGCCAGCAACGGCTTAAACAACGGCCAGACATCACCCAGCAACGGCGCGCCGCAGCCGACGGCGGCGGCAGCCACAGGGGTGGCCGGCGGGCGCAAGCGGCCCCTGCTGGCGGGCGGGCCGCGCACCTCCATGACACCCACCAAGCGGACGGTGATGAGCCTCCTGGCGCGCGCTCGCGCCGCACAAGCGAAACAATTACCCACCACCTTTCAGCGAGGAACGCCCGAGTAAGTCCTTCCACCACCCCACACACAAACACTTTCCCAAATCCCGCCGCCAAGGGGGCGTAATAACCAAAGAAGGGCTTAAGAAGTCCCCGAGATGTGGTACTCCAGTGGGATCGCCTACTAAATCATTTTAAACGATATCATCGCGACGTTAAATTTTCCCCCGAGCGGCGCAAAATTAAGTTGAAAGAGGGGTGGGTATGAGACTCATCAAATCTTATATATAAGACGGTGGCAACGGGGTCGGGCTGGACAGGTTTTGCAGAGCATACCGGGTCACCCATAACAATCACATCAAAATCGTAATTTTACTTCCAGGCCCGTAACTAAAAATCATTTCATCACAGAAGCCTTTTGAATTACTAAAGTGAATGTAGTGCCCTGTATCGTGCGCAGTTATCGGACATTTACTTGCGTTTTATATCATCCACCTTCTTCCAAGAATCCAAAGCACGAACGCCTTGCCTGTTTTTCGCCGAGCGTTTTTTATGATCTCCCGTCTCGCCGCCGCCGTTTATATCCTTGACTGTGCTTCAAGTTCGGCGCTGCCCTTGGTGGTAATTTTCCATACCGAGCAGGGATCTTCACGACTTGCTTAAATAAACAAATCTTCTCCTGGATTATACGCCCCCACCGTGCGCGGAGGGGCAACAAAAAGAACGAACACACATCCCCCATATCCCCTGAACCTCAGTTATGCGATTACGAAAACAAATATTTGCGTTTTTGCTTTTGCCGCCGCCGGCAGCGGCCATCGAGCCACCCATCACATCGCAATCGCCAACTTTCTGAAAAGCCGGCTTTAAAATATGACTCGTTCGTATTATTGATGACTGGATGAGAGCTGGGTTGCCACTGCCGCGAGGAGGTGGCGGCATCAAACTTTTACGCAGCAACGTGATTTCCATTGCAAACGAGTCGTGGCAACGTGGCAGAGGGATTCTACGTTACAATGTAATCCTGGGCACGTTGGCACAATCGAGACGGCTCACTCGCTGTCGCCGCCGCCACCGCCACCAGACCTTACACGATGCGAAAGTCCGCCTTTTGCATTCGGCAAACTTTCCCTTTAGTTTGTTCTAACTGCGGACGAACCCTTTTCGTAAGTGCCGCCTCACAATAGTCGCCGCAGTGTCGTCACTATGCAATTACGCCACCTTTGGAACAATGTGCTTACACACGGAAACTATTTAATCAATCATATTACCGTGGGGACGTGTTCATCCCATCCCTCTAGTTCGGGATTAGTGCGCGATGCGAAAGCACTTATAAAAAGAACTCAAAGAACTCAACATTGTTGTAAAACTAAACTGGCATCGTTATTTTTCAATTAGGATCAATGTGTTATACAAAACTAATACCTACTATCCGATGGGGATATCATTATTGTAGGTATCTACAGGGTGATCCTGATATGGTTGCACACAGAATAAATAGGTGTTTCTAATCATTATAGAATAAAAATTGACAATTTGTTTTAGTTTTTTTTAATTATATCAATACTATAACTACAAATTTTAATTGTGGATAATTATAAAATTCATGTTGGAAATACTGACAATAATAATCACTTTATAATTAGAGAGCAACCTTCCTGCATTTTATTATACATACTTGAATACCAATAATCAATATTGAAATACAAAAAAAGTAGGTATCTACATTCCCAAAGACGTAATCTAAAAACTATGTAGGTAGGTTTTGAGCATTGAGGTTAAATACTATTTTGATCCACTTGTGTACGTAATTACATGGGCTGTGTTTGAATCGCGATCCGATAAAAAACGATTTCAATTCGACAAGCAAACGTAGTAATTGTATTATTTGATTTGCTGCAATTTGTAAATTTGAAGTAGTAAATGAATTAAAATGCATGTTTGTTTGCTTGCAGACGTACGACTACACTGGTCCCCCTGCTTCGTGAGGACTACCTAACCGGCACCGTAAACTTAAATCTAATCTAAATTGATTGCTATCCTGCGATGCAGTCTTGCAGTCCGCATGGAAAGTGTGTAAATTAAATTGGAGGCGCTGCGATGACGGCTTCAGTTTCGAAAATCTGGGATAACAAACAAATAAATCGACGCTGAAAGTTTTGCAGGGCGATCGATGATGCAAGATATTTTAATCTCCGAAAGCTTTTTATTCCACACTCTACACTGTTTTTTATTTCACTACCACTACAGTGGAAGTAGTCAGACATATCTACGGCTCAAACTACAATCAACATTCTTCGCTTGTATAATAATCTTATTGGACATTTCGAGAAGAAAGAAGAACAGTTCGCAAACAATTGGCAAATGCAGATGAACAGTTCCAAGTTTTCCAGGGCAATGAAGAAGTTGAAGCCTGAATAAATTATGCTTTGGCAACGCGGATAGCAGCTCATTAGATAGAAAAAGATGCCGTAGCAGGCGGGAAGGAATTACTGCTCCCTGCTCGCGCTTCCCTGCGTGCTGATTCAAATTTAATTCGTAGTTGTTTATCTCTCGTTGCGCCGCGAAAATCTTTTATTCCTTCCTTCCTTCCCGCCCGCACGTGTTCTTCCGCGCTTTTTTCCCTTCGGTTCGCTCCCTCTGCCCTCTTCCAAACTTTCGTAAAGTTTTATGTCATCACCAGGCACACCTACCACACTCGTTGACAATGACGGATCGCTTCAAGTGCAGCGCGCGCGAATAAAATATTTATCGCATTACAATACATTTTTGGTCGTGGATGTGCGCAGCGCATGATTACCTTACGTATTATACATAAACTTATAAATGCTAACACCACAGTCAGTCCATCTTTAATCAATTATTAAAACAATGCACGGACCAAATAATAATCTATAATTTTATTATTAAGACGTAATCAAATGAGAATGATGAACTATTAAATGATATACTAATGTTAACATCTGTTAAAGTCACGTTTGGTTGCCTCAAAAACACAATTACCATATTTTACACTCAAGTCGGCATTTAATGCCAAATTGGTTATTTCTAAAATGAAAGATTTTGAAATTACAACGTTATGAATATACTATTGCGTCGGTTAATAAATGAATAAATTTTATAATTACAACGAATATGTCAAATGTCAAATGTAGGCCGAATGGATTGAACACTAATGTAAGAATGAATTGAAGTGAAATGCAATGCAATCGAAATCGAAGAGTATTGTAATTTGTACTGCGATGTACGGTATTGTCAAGCAGTGTTCTTTTGTAAATGGAATTGAACGGGAATCTTTTTCTATGTATAAAGTATAGAAGCACATATCGAAACAAATACCAACACAATTCGGTTGGTCACATCTAATAAACATTTAAAACACGAATGACAACGCTGGCGTTTATGAAGCAGAAAGCAGAACAAATTGGAATTAGAACATAAAAGCAAACGATAATGTGAACAATATATTTGATAAAGTAGGCTTTCGAAAACTATAAATTAAACGAGCCCCATATAAAAGCGAGGCAACTTAAAAAGTTGCGAATTGAAACAAGTAAGTAATAAAACAACTTATGCATAAAATGCAAAGCAGCTCTAACTGTTGTTCATAATGGTTACTATTATTGTGGATTATTACGATAACTACGATAGCGAGAGGGGATACATAAGGAATAATAAATAAGAATAATAATAAATACATAAATAAATACACTCATACACACAGAGTTATTGCATTCTATAAACAAATTAAGTTTATCGCGTACGAATAGATGCCAAAGATAACAGGAGTATATATTATATTATAGAATCTTTATTATTAGATACGGTTAATTAAATTATAAAGAAATAATATTTATATAATAAACGCACATACAGGCCAACTCATAATGAATGATGAACTATGCAAAAACTGGAAACACAACACACATAGTGAATTTTAAATGCATTATAAGTGATTAATTCATCAATGAAATCGCTATTATTACGTACGAGTATTTTAAACTATTAGGAAAGGCTGGTTTTGGATCGCATGGATCAAGTTGGATCCGTGAATATGAATTGCAAAGTTGCGATTGACGATACAGTTGGATAGATAAATTTTAAAATGCTAAATAATAAAATTTAAATTTAAAATTCAATATACATCAATTGTATTTGTTTAGTTTTTTTTCCACGTGCGTTTTATCATGACACGAATGATTATTATGTAATAAAAGTTGCCAGTTGATTCTGGCGCCATCTTGTTGAAACCTTGAATCTTGAAGCCATAAGGAAGTTCTTTTTGTGTACAATTTTTGCCGATTACTAGTACCTTGCGAACATACATAAATCGTACTTAATTAAATAAATCAAAAAAAGAAAGAACAAAAATAGTAAATATGTTGACTAATTGTAATTTAAAAACAGGCATCACAGACATTTTAATGTGTGCATGCTTTAAAAAGTACGCAACATGAAATTACCCGTTTAATTAGTACAAATGAAAAAGTCTTGCGTCAAATAGATTGATTCCTTGACGACCTCGCCGAGCAAACACTAAATAACACCTTGAGCAACAAAAAAAAAAGCTTGCGCGTGAATTGATCTAGTTGATACTGGGATTGGTTTCTTCCACAAGTATTAAGAATATATTTGTATTACAAATTAATTACAAAATGAGCACGTAGATGTACGTGAGTATATAACGATGCTTCGTTTTTAAATATTATGAATAAAATAAACTACGATAATAAAATAATGTTCTACTATAATATAAAACACATTAAATACATCTACCGTTGTTGGCGGGTACCTATATTTTATTGTTATCGCATGTTCATATTTTATGTTCTGGGTGTATGTATAAACGAACCAATTTAAATCACAAATGATTCGCAATCCCAACCGATAGGCGCTATTTAATCAAGGCATAAAAAGCTGACAACATTCAACCCTAAAAACACGCTAAAGCGAAAACCCTTAATTAAATCTCGAATTGATAAATGACAATGGTTATTTGAAAATATAACCTTGTATGTATCCTGTAATATGTGTATAAAATAATAAATGATATGATAACTTTGTGTATATGTTGTTTGATTATAGTATTTTTGGTATCGAGAGTGGCAATATGATGTTGCTTTCGGCGTGCGAGCGTTTAGCGATAACGAGCGAGCGCAAGCGAGCGAGTTTGAGATATATAGCGAGCATACGACGAGGACATCATCGCCACTCGATACGGACAATGGTTTTCACACAGACAATGGAACATACAAAATGTTCGCTCCGTCACATCAGCCTATGTTTTCACCTCGCGGGCATAATTTCAATGTAAACAAAAATCACAAATAAAATCAGAAATAACGCAAATAAGGTAAACGCCACATCAGCCGGCTATGTTTCAACATCGCGGGCGTGCTGGCCAGACTTGTTATGTTCAAAATCAAAACAATTGGCGCTGCGTGCGGATATAAAGTGGTGTAAACAAACATAGTGGTGATATTGATCCATATTTCCACTATGTTTGTTTGTGCCAATTGTTTTGAACACAGACGTCTTCGAACAAGGACACGAAAACACAGCTGTACTACCTTCAATTTTGAGCAACAGGCTGCACGATATTCGCATTTTTCATAGTGTCCGTGTGACAACGTCTTAATAGTACTTCCCATCACTTGAGACATTCATCCATGAAGTAAATAAGATCGACCATCGTACATATCACCAACAACTCGAACTGATCCTAACCAGCTTATCGCAGGTCATCTGTCAACTCTTAACGCGTGCATTTTATGAACGTTCAAGTCATTTGCACAGCTTTCACGCCTGAACTGAAGTGGTGATTTGCAGAGGTGGCTTTCACACTTTTGAAGATTTAAAACGGCACGATGACAATATATAAATGGGGTGATGTTGTGAAGGAGAGCGTTGAGTACCCTCGTGTCGAGAGGCCCCAAGGGTGGCGTTTTTCAATATAACTTTTTAACCAATCTTCGCAAATTTCAGCGAAAAGATTGTCGCCACCGACATCTTCCTTCTTCTCCTGTGGAGAGTTTTAGTTTCGTCTTGCTTCGCATCGTTGATTCTTCGGTCCTTCGGTGATTCTTTACCATCCTCAATCCTCCCTCATCTCCCCTTGGTCCTTATAAGACCTTTCTGCCCCCCTTTCTGATTTACGGCGTTCTTGTTGAAATGTTGAGTTATTCACGAAACCAATCGCGATTTATGATAGCGTTCGACATGTAATAAAAGTAAGTAAGTATGGAAATCAAAATCACAAACAATGGTATTCGCTCAACCGGTTGAACAAAATTTAGTAATTTACGTTGGGCCTGTTATATATTCTGGTTGAGGGTATAATTAATGCTTTAATTAAAGCAATGGTGACTGGTGAGCGGAATTGCATTATGAATACTTGCTGCGTGTAACAACGCACATTTGATGAGATACTTGATACACTTTTCTAATTAGTTTTTACGTTGCCGTGCGCGCCCGCAAAACGCCGCACGTGACCCAACAGCATCCACACCACTACAAATTGCGGAGTTAAATTCACACCTCGTACCCGCACCGCGTCTGGGGAACACAACCAGAGCGCAAAAGTTATAATTGAAGCTGGAAAAAGTTTTCGGCAGCCTTTGCTTGCAACTTGCATAACACGTGTTTTTGATGTTTTTTTTTTATATTGTTCTTAACTTCTTGTGTTGTACTCTCACGTAGTTCATACGAATATTTGTATGGTGAGCATTTGAAATGGCGAAATAAACTCTAATCTGGCAACTGCGGAGCCGTCCGTAGCATCCCCGGTACGTGATGGTCATGAGGACGCGGCGCAAGGGGCGCAAGGCAAGCAACAAATTAATAATGAAAGCGCGCAATCCGACGCACTCAAACGCTAATTGTTCAGCCTCGTGACGTGATTTAATATTCATTGTTGGCATACATGACCAGCTTTGCACATCGCTGTGGCGCTCATTTAATATTCAAGTATAGGCGGACGCGTCCAATGCTGGGGATGTTTTCGCGCGCCGAAAGAAAAGCAGCTTCATTGTGTTGATGCCATTGTCGGGCGAGGGCGTCTGTTTCGTTGGTTTGCGTCTACAACGGCTCTCGGATTCATTGTCCTGCGTGTGTGCTCGGTACACGCCTTGCCTGGTTTAGTGAAAGCCTTCCTCGACTTTCATTTCAAATTTTCAAGTAGCATTTTTAAACTAAACTCATTTTAGCACATACCACCTACCATAGCACAATTCCCGCAGCGAAATATCAAGATTTTTCTACAAGAAGAGAAAACTACCAACATTGCAAAGTGCCTAATAGCGATATTGTTTCCAAGTCTGGTCACGAGAGGTACCATCGTTGATTAACCCTCATTATAGGCGTAAACCGCCGAACATGGGCACCGCCCACCGCCGACCGGATGCTGCACGCTGCAAGGCCGCATCACGTGAGAAGACTGCTGATTTCACATCCAATGTTCATACAACTTTGGCGCTGTCGCTGAGCCCGTTGGGCGCGTCGATAGATTAGGAATCGTGTCTTTCCACCTTCAAAATTTAATACGCATACGTGACGCCAGAAATTTGATAACCAGGCCGTGTACGCTCTTGCACACACACGCCGCAAATACTGCAAAGCTGCCAAGCGCAGAGAGGCGTTTAACATTCGGGACGAGAACGCGCCTGTGACCTGCATTATTGCGATCTGCCAAACTTCAAACCGCACGCACTGTAAATCTAATCAAACAAAAGAGGTCCTTTACCTACACATCAATCGTATAACAATGCAAATACATTTATGACAAAGGGCTACTCTTATTTTATGCGATGTCATTGAATATTAGATTTATTCAGTCACTTCTTAAAATCGAATAAATTTCATATAGGTATAGTCAGAGAACATACAATTAGGACTCCAGCAACCAAATAATTTTGTTACAAAAGAACATATTATTTAGACAATTCAACTTTCAATTTTGTCACTAGATGTTGTAGTGTGACGTCACATTTCCATATTTACGGTAGGCAACCACACATACATATTATGGCTCGCTAAGGGAATGCTTTATTCTGATTGGTTTCCTCCAGGTCATCTTGTGCGCGGAGTAATCAGCTGATCCAGGTGCTGTAATTTATGTTTTGAGGCTACAAATATTTTATTCTTATCCGCCGAAGTGTTTCGGCAACACGGAGCTTAACGGAACGAAGCAAGTGTTGATTTTCCAGCCATAACGTGCCTTCACGACAATGAGATAACGAGGAATGCATCGAAATATAAAACTATGTTTATTTCTCTCAGTCACAGTCAGTGCAGCCAACATGTTTTTGGTGAAAACTAAACTCCCCTAAGCGATTTTTTCATCGGGTAAATTTCCAAACTTTTTTTCACCCCTTAGGTGTCAAGAAAAATCGTGATAAAATTCCTAAGTGTAACTTTTTATGAGGTGCGACATATATATTTTCCATTAGAAATGGAACGAGAAATTGTAAAACGGTGTAAAACGGCTCCGAGTACCATCCAACAATAAATTAAATGTTTTTTTCAATTTTATTGAATTTCATTTCGGTGAATGTGAGAGTCCAATTATTTTAAGATCTGCTCTTGTTATTTGTCAAATTACACAAGTGAGATGGAGACATGAATTTAGTTGACTGTGTGACAGATAGAGAAAGTAACATTAAGAGCGGATCTTTAATACATAATTCAACTATACGACACATTCAGAAATGTAATAAATAAAAATATATTCGAATGGATTAAAATACTGTATACATATATACAAATACAAATACAAACGACTTAATAACAAAATGTTAATTGATATTTGACTTAGTTTGCTTTCATAATAGTTGCTACGTATATTCTACAATTAAATACTGCGGAAATAATGAAGTAAATGACCCATAGCATAAGCAATAAAAAACACTTAAAAAACTTAGGAATGTCCTTAATACCTGTATCATATAATGCTTATATTAACCTAAACGTTAATAGGTACGTTATAACGTATAATTTGTCACAGCTTTTTCGTTCTAGCGTCATTGTATTTTGCTTTACGTCTTCTTCTCAAATACGGTATGCGATCTAAGAGGGCATGTGATATGCTGCCAGGTAGTCGCTGATGCTTCAAGATTAGCGCATTCAATGCATCCATAATCTTAATTTGCAGTTCTTCCGGCGATAGCTCAGGATCATAAGGAATGGGTGTCCCAACATGGGTGATAAGTTTCACTGGAAATCCACCATATGCCCAGGAACATGGAAACTTCGTCCAGGCGTAGAGTTTGAGATAAATTCGGCGACCAATGCTTCCGAACATTGCATTTCGAAATGCTTCTTTGATATTTTCCGTAAATACTGGAATAATTGGCTGCAAAAAGTAGGTTATAAGTACATTGTAATAAGCAGCGGTATTATTGGTTTTAACATTAATAACTTACCACTTTAGCATCAATAGCAACTTTTGCAAAGCCAAGTCTCTTCTTCCATAAAATATTGTAAGTACTGCTTGAACTAAATTGTGCTTCATAAACACCACCAGGAGAAATAGCAAGTAAATTGTTCTCTTTTAAAATGGATGAGCATGATTGAATTGTACCAGGAATCACTTTGCATGCATCAGCAATAATTGGAAAGCCTGCAATGCAAAATTTGCATAATCAATTAACTGATATTCTACATAGTTGCATCATTCACACACATCACTCATTTTGCTCACCTGGCACTTGAAATAAAAACTTATCAGCAACTGTTCGAATCAACCTATTGTGAAACAGATATGTCTTGGCAACCAGGTAGTAAGCGTCTATTGGAATTGAGCCATGATAGTAAATTAAAAGTGCTGGGGTGTCAGTAGGAATGTTCTCCAATCCATTCACTTCATAGCCATGCCATATCCAGCCATGCGCATCCCAAATGGCTGAAATGAGCTTGAGTGCAGTGCCCCAGACATCTCTCAAGTCAATTGTGCGTTTCAATGCCACCCAATGCAGCTTGTAGATGTACAAAATCAACGCAGACAAGTACAATAATACGCCAATTATCAGCGGCAACAATACGGTGATTAGCAGTGGCATGAGCAGCCAGGACAACCATAATGAATAATCAATGTCAATGTATTCGACTGGAAAATAATAAAAAGGTTAGAGTTACAACAACAGTTGAAGTGAATATTGAAGTACATAGTGGATTTTGATTTTCGAATTTACAATCTCGTATATTTGCATACCTGCAAAGTCGTAGACTGTAGCCTTCCAATCGTCGAGGAAACTCATCTTAAAATTAGTATTTGCTAAGTGCGCTAAATTGCTAAACTCAAAGCATTATCGTGACATTGACATTTGTTGCTTGCTTCAGTTGCTTGCTGACACAAATATCTTTGTTTGTTACGCATCGGGTCGCTGCTGGCTGCTGCTCCTGCTTCTGAAGGCACATACGTCGACCAAAGAAAGCATGTAATTTCGCGGTTTTCGCCGGCGTTTTTCACGCGAACACCGGTGCTGGTCCTGGACGGGTCACGACTAATCGTCAACGTGTGCGCATCGTAATTATGAATGTATCTACCTGTTTACATGGCAACCGCGGCAACCGTACGCGAACTATCAGCTAGATCAGGACAAACACGCGCTTTCCAAAGTGCTGAACATGTGTTTTAACTGTTTATCGAACCGAACATTTAAAAGCATTTAGCGATGCGATTTTACCTGCGACCGTTGAATTATTATCGTCCAATTACACTATAGAACCCTAACAAAACACCAGTGGCTAAGATAGTTACGAAATTTACAAATGTTACAACAACATGCCGAACATGCTCGGTAATCGGTAATTATTGCAGTCAAGCTAGTCAAGTAGCGAATTCACTAAATGATTGTTGAAGGTTGACCAGTTTCATCAGTTTTAAACTGGTTTCAAGTTTGGTAATGATCTTTAGGCAACGTGGTTTTACTTTTTATTAATCCAAAGGTGAAATCGTGAAATAAATGAAACATACAGAGCATACAGCATACAAAGCGATCGAAAATGATTGGAAGCGCATTTGAATTTCGCGGTATATTTAAGACTTCCGGCCTTTAGCTGGAAGGTAGCAAAAGGGTAGCACGATAGATAGCAATTACATGTGAGTGACACAGCGTGCTTCCGTCATGAACCCACTAGCAAAATACGGTATAGCAAATACGTTTACAGATGCAATTAAAAATTAGCCTGTGAAAGGTATGCATACACACATTTTAATAATAGTTTAATGGCAAACTAATATTTATAATCGTAATTTAGAACATTAGAACTTGAACACGTGCTGTACTCATTTCTTAATGATTTAATATTTCTTATTTATTTAGGGCGGGTAATTTTTAAATTCAAACTCACGCATGCGCATAGTAATGGCATAGTATTGCGTAACAAATATTCGTGTAATCAATATTCGTCACTTCCGTTGTTTTTGAACTGCCTAGAAACGCATTGTGGAAACGCATTTGATCGAAACAAACATCACACAAATAACACAATCAACAACACTCTATATCTTCGACATGGCGGCAAACTCGTTTGCTCATGCCGAATTAAACAAATTAAAAAACATTCAGCACAATTTGGATCAAGCGCAAACCCACTTCTTGATCATTTGCTGCAAAGACAACCCATCGTTGAAAGACTTCGTACAAAAACTAAATATTGACAGGTACGCCGTACTACGTATATTTCAAATTCCTTTTGTCAAAATCATCATGATCTTTCTGCATTTTTTTGCAGTAAATGTGAGTTTCAGAAAATTCAACAAGACATTCTAAGTATTCACAATAAAATGAAGAATGTACAAGAGAAGGTGAACTATGTAAATGTTAATGAAGATAACACTATGTCGTTATCAAAAATTGAATTGGTTGATCTCAAACAATCCATTGAGAATTTTAAAATGACTTCAAATAATCGTATGATAGTTTTACAAACAAACGAAAAGAGCTTGACTGAAGAGCTCAATTACTACGGGCAAATGTACGAAACCTGGTCAAAACCTATCGAAATCATCGAAATCCCAACTTTTGTACGGCGCGTCACTTTGAATAAAATTGAATGTCCCGAGGTGAAAGAGTTCGACAAGTTTTTGCAGGAGAATAAGGGACATACGAACGGCTGGACGTGGGACGACAATGCAATATTTTTGAAAATGAAATCTAAATTTCAAACTTTAGACAAAGTCACCGAGAAACTGCATAAAATCTTCCCAGATAAATCGATGCAGGAAATCCAAGACCACTACAACTGGCATGAGAAATATTGCAACTTGAGGAATAAACAAAGATTGGCTCTGAGCAAATGGAAAGAGCAAAGGCAAACTGTAGGTTTGCAAGCAGATCATGTAGATACTGTACTTCCGATCGGAAAACAGGCAAACAAAAAAGTTAGAGTGCCTCCGGTTGATCTTGAAGAAACGAAGGCGAAAGTAATGGCATGGAAGGACGAGAAACGTCGCAGGCAGCATGAGGAAATGCTTGCGCAGGAAATGAACGATCAGTTTTACAAGCAAATGGAGATTATGAAGTTTCAGAAAAACTGCGAGATCAAGGAGAAGGTCGAGAATTGGAAGACGATCAAGGCTACGGAGAAACGTGCAATTGAAGCTAAGAGGCGTGAGGAAGAATTAAAAACACGGGCATTCAAGTAAGTCGAGTCATTTTGTCACAACTTCAATTCTTCTGTAGTTTGTTGTTAATACTTAATGTTTTCAGAGCAATGTTAGCGAATCATTTCATTCGGGAGTTTCAAACCCAAGACGTGCGGTTCATTAAGAAGATGCAAGCATGCAAGTTGATGAAAAGCGAAGACAATAAACTTCCCCCAACTGCCACAAAGATTGTGATACCACGAGACCCTACTCGATTGCTGAAACCGACAAAAACGTGGATATCCAAGGTGGAGAAGACCAAGGAAGAGAAATACATTCAAAATCTAGGTTTGAATTTAAGCGGCATTCAAAAACTGTAAGTGTAAATATATTAACTGTAGAAGGAACGTCTCGCCTCATTGTTTAACAATCATTTATATATTTTAGCAAAGCACCGGAGTGGCGCAAGTAAAATGCAGGACTAGATTATTGTAACATGTTTGTAACATGTAGATGTAGTGAGCTTCTTAGTAATTTGGTATTTTCGTATAAAATCGCATTGTGTACGTGGAGTAAAATCAATATCATCTCTGCATTAGTGGAATTTCAGAAGCAGCCAAAGTCAAGCCATCAAACTGCCCTAAATGTATCTATAATCAATGGATTAAATAGGTTTTTTTTTTTGAAATTATGATTTCCAAGTACAAGCAAAAATGTAGATTTGGTGTAAAACTGACCTGTAAATACAAATTGACATCAGCGCTGCGACTCAAATAGGGAAAATTGCCGCCGCTCTTCAAATGAGCCAATCTGGCGTGCGGATAACATTTGTAAAGCTCTTCCATTACATTGTTGCAGAGCGCACTTTTGTCAAACACATCGATGATCGTAACGGGCAGCTCGCACAGTTTGTGCGCTTCTACGTAGCCTCGGGTGCAGTTTAACGTTAGTCGGCTTGCAAGTTCTGCTTGTTTTAAAGTCTCAAACTACAACTGGTCAATGAAGAATGTTTTACAAGTTGTGCAGCACTTACTTTATCCACCATAAAATCAATTGAATCAATAATCTCAGCATCAACTGAATCAACTCCCTCTATAGCAAAATTACCCATTATCACATGTTTCAAGGCAAGTGTAGGCATCATCCAAAACAGATTTGCCGAGTTGTGATTGTTGAAGACTGATGTATCTGTAAATGTATTGCACAATATGAGGGAAGCCACTCTTGGACAGATGTGGGTGTGTTCAGCAAACTTTTGGGCCAAGTAACCACCCAGGGAAGCCCCAAAAATGTGCACTTTATCCAGTTCCAAAGTGTCCAGCAGTTTTCTAAAGCTCTCACACCAGTCTTTTACAGTCCACACAACTGGTGCCATAGCAGTAATAACTCTCACACCTCTGGCAGAGAGTGCAAGTGCTTGCTTAAAAAATACATCAGCTGTGCCAGACACTGGTGGCAGACATATCAATGGACATTTGATTGATTTTGGACCACAATCATAGATTTGCCAGTCCTGTAATTAGCATTTGCATAGATAGCACAAGTAAGTGTACTTATAAATACATTATACATACTTTTAGTGAGGAATCAACAACAATATGTCGAAGTGGAATGCTACTTCGAAAACTTAAGTACTCAGCAGATTTGGATAGATCACTCATGGTTTCATGTAGTAGAAGAAGAATTGCATTTAGTTGTGCAACTTAATATGGACTAAAATATTCCTAAAAACGTTCAACAATGATAACCTTACACATTATTAAAGCGGGTTGAATAAATCGTTACGCGATTAATTGTTGTGACAACGTATACTCACATATCTCGCTGTTGGTGAGATAATAATGATTTAAGTAAACAAGGTTTATCAACATTGATGAAGACTAGAAACAGTGGAGTCGGTTGTCATTGCCGAACACCGATTTGTTATCTTTGTATGATTTTAGTTGACAATTTTGCCGCTTACGCTCGTGTCGCGTGTAATTTTTCATATTTTCATATCGTAAAATAAGGAACTCCGAACGAAGTCGAATTCAGAAGTAAATATAAAGGCCGCTGCACAACTGCCCGTGAATGAGAACGAAAACGGAATTCTGTCTTTCGATTGGTTGAATGTCAGAAATTCAGGATTCAGTTTTCGTTCTCGTTCACGGGCAGTTGTGTAGCGGCCGTTAAAGTGGCTTTATTTATAAAGTCCGCTGCCGTTGCAGTTGTTCAACTGCTACGGAAGTTTATAAATACTTCATGATTTCCTATATGCCAACTGCAACGTCAACTGCAATGTCCCTGCGGCAACGGCAACAACAAAGTTTATAAATCGAGCTTTATTGTTTTATAGCTAATAGCTTTATTGTACTTTACATTACATAAATATCTAATAATGATCATTCTATTCACTGCAATGGAGCAGCTATTTTCTCAACACTCTCCTGCTTACTACCATCTTCAATGGCTTCAACCTTTTCCTCTTTTTGAGGAGCTGGTGCTGCAATTTTCTTATAAGTCGACTCTGATGGCTCCCTTGGCGGCATCCAATCCGGAATGATCTTATAATGCACGCGCCATTTCCCATACTCATTGGCCAAGTGCTTCTCAAACACCACATACTCCAGCACATCCTTGGCCAAGATTTCACTGCCATGCATCAACCTCCCAAAGCGATCATAGATTGCCAGCATCTGTTGCGTATGAAAACGCACCGTCACCTGAGCGAAGATATTCTCCTTGGTGACAATATCCGTGCATCTCGCATGTGCAACGCGCGGCAATTCGATATTCTTTAGATGCTTCCACCTAATTGTCTTGTTCTTTGCATTGTGAATAACTTCTGGGTATGCCCTTTCAGTAACATACTCAATGAGTTCATCCTCACTGCCATGCTCAGCAAGGCATTCATGTGACTTGATGTAGATCTTCTCAGCCTCCTTGCAGAATGCTGTTGTGTCAAAGTCTTCATCAAAAGAGCGTATCTTTCGAATGGCCATCATGGTTTTGGTTTTCTTTTCAAGGAATTGCAATGATTGTTTGGCACCTTGAGCACTGATTGGAGATACTTTGCCATCACCTTCTGGAGGCACATAGCCTTCAAACACGCCTCCAGTGGAGCTGAGGAAGAAAGGTCTTTCCATCCATGGTCTTGGTGGCTGCAGGCCTTGTTCTTTCAGTTTTGCACGAGTTTCTTCTTCAGTTAGATCTTCCCACTTCTCATTGAAGTTAGGGAGATCAACTTTGATCACCTTCTGGCGACGGAGCTGCTTCCACTTTGGATTCCAGTGTTTCGTGCGGCGATAACGCACTTGTTCTTGGTTTATTGATGTTTGAAGTGCAGGGCTGAGAAGACCTTTGCATGGTTCCTAAAAATTGGTTTTTACTGGAAAATTTGTATACAGATTGGTGATAGGTATACTTACTTTTAGAAGTTTGGTCCCAAGACTATTAACTAATCTGAGAGTCATTTTAATTAATTGTAATTAACAAATTGACGATATTCCTGAACAGCGCCGCGCCGCTACAAAATTACCTCGAAAATGGACGCCAGGGGCGACTTTGATGTATAATGGGTTGATGATGGATTAGGCGTTGAGTTTGTGTTTTACTTCAGCTGCAACAAACAATTAAAATTAACAATTTGGGCTAGTTTTCTAGACTTTCAAATCAATTCCAAAATCTTTGCTTCAAATTTATGAACATGTGTGAATATGTGCATCCTTGGTTTTGATCAGTTGATGTTCGATCTTTGATGTTGAGAAGTGAGAACTTTAGGCACTTGCTTGGAGATGTTTGCAACCATGTTCGCACTCTCAACGCTTACCGAGTCGTAACCTTTGTCGTGGCGTGTCCAGAGGTCACTGCGACGCCGATCGTTGAGCGTTGCGCCCAGTAAAAAGCGAGATTTGTTGAAATTATTTAACAGAAAATCAGTGCAGCAACCATGAAGAACAAGTACAGTACAATTAATAGTATCGCGCTTCCATTTTTGCCATTGTTCAAACCCATTCAAGCCATCAGTAAGTGTTTCACAATTGCCGTGTGTTTTGGTGTTATTTAGTGCAAAATGTTGTTCGTGCAAAAAAACGTACAAATTTTGTTCACAGGAGACAGGAGTAATAACCATGAACCACAACACCTTCTTGATTATTACTCCGGTCTCCTGTGAACAAAAATTTGAACGTTCTTATGCATGAACAACCTTTTGCACTAAATAACCCCAAAACACACGGAAATTGTCGAGGGAAATTGTGAAACACTTACTGATGGCTTGAATGCGTTTGAACAATGGCAATAA